>JAULBP010003346.1:0-24116 GCA_032355345.1 Lepetodrilus pustulosus
AGAGAGAGAGAGAGAGAGAGAGAGAGAGAGAGAGAGAGAGAGAGAGAGAGAGAGAGAGAGAGAGATAGGTAGAGGTAGAGGTAGGTAGAGGTAGAGACAGAGACACACAGACAAATGATCGTTGAAGCACTAGGGTAGGGAGGGAATGATTTATGTTTGGTTAAATGTAAGCCTCAGAGGGTTGCCTTAGGGTCACACTGGAGGTTGCAGGGTTATAAAACTTTGAGGGTATCTTTAAAGTGGACATACGACACATGACATTGGCACTAAGTTAGGTGACCTCAATACAGAGACGAAATCAGTGTCCACCGTTGACGTAGGGTGGATATTTAGAAGTTGATACAATTCGGAAATACGAGAATTCTGTTATCATTAGTATTAACAGGCCTACTCCAAATTAATTTAAAAAAAATTCAACCTATTAATTACGCATCATCATAATTATGAATCTAATAGAGTTTTACTGGAGTCGATAAATCACGTATTAATAACAAATATCGTGAATAGCTAATTAAATCAGGACAGTCTAGCCATGGACAAAGGAGGTTTATTATGTCAAACAGACAAATTGCTTTTATTCTGAATGCGATAGTAAGGAGAAGGTGGGAAAATAAGGGTTGGGTTGGGGTGGGAGTGGTGGGGGTGGTGGGGGTGGGGCGGAATAAAGCTCACGTGGCGGCGTATAATAGTGAGGCATGCTAACTATCATAGATATCCAAATCGGATTACGGACGTGAACAGTCCTTAGTAGCATTTAATGTAAACATTCCCAGTAATGATGTGACTAAGTACCGCCTTACAGGTCTGATTAGCAGGCAATGACTGTCAATGACGGTATTTCCATTCAGGAGCTTTAGCATGTTGTCCGACCCCCCAACAAGCTAAAACAACACTCGACGTTTAGCAAGTTAGCTCGACAATTACGGTAGGTTAACTCGACTACAGTAGGTCATCAACCCTTTGAATTTGCGTGTTTATTGAAAGAAATGATTAAATTGACGTATATTTCTTCAAATATATTTAAGATAGTTTACGAGCAAATCTTAAATCTTAGTTGAATGTTCCTGGCCAGTAATCCTGCTTGTAATCAGCAAGGTAGCCAACAGATATAATGGAGCATGATATAGACATTAGGACATCTATTTAGTATATCGTTGAATGCTAATATCTGCTTCAATATCAATTCGTTGTAACCTCGCTTTAATATTGATTCATTGTAATCTCATTCCTTAACAATACGTCAAAATACTACCGACATTATTACAATGTTGTCATTTGTTTTACAACAAAAATAATGACAATGAAAAACACAACAAGCTTTTAATTTTTTTTTATATATATTCAATGATAATAAATATCGTTAATTCTTACAAAATTCACAACAAACAATAATATAATAAAGATGGTATATTATATCTTGTGGTATTATTAGTAAGAAGTATGATACAAACACAGATGTCAATGTTAAATGTTTAGTTTTAATGAAAGCACGGTAACCTTCTTAGTTTTGTTCCACATAGCAACTATAATGTAAGCTATACTGCTTTTTGTTCGGCATACATTCATTCAATCCTCACGTAGCTTTATACAAAACGATTCCCCATATAATCTCCAAAACTAAATATTGACCAACTTTCCCTGTGAAATAATGTGTGACAAACGTACCAGTCGACTATCATTCACTTGTGAAATATATACTGTTCATCTCCCCCTCTTCTTTCTCACAAGTCCATATACTCACCAATGTAACACTCAGTGTTCGTCATACAAATCCCTGTCTTTGCGCTCGTATCTCACTTTATCCTACTATTTCGAGCTAGTACACGACATTATCCTGTGTTCGCACTCGTCTCCTCCGTATCCCGATGTTTGTCGCTCGCTTCTGCTCCAATATAAGTTTCTCTTCGTGCCCTACATTCAGACAGTTTCAAGTACTTAGTAATATATAAACACATCTCGCCAACATGCCCCGCGCACTTAGAAGTCTACGCTTTTATCATGTATCATTTGTTGCTAGTTTTTTTTGGTGGTATTTGAAAGGTTTGTACAATTTGAAAATACAATATATCATAATATTGGTGTTATCGTTTAATAAACGCTCTTAGTTACTTGATTGTAGGTAATTATCTGGTTGCTGTATGTCGTCGCAAGTGAGTTTTAAATGCTCTATTCGATGTTAAAGTCCACTATTTCGTTTAATGTATATCTGAGGGAAAATATAAATGAATTAATGAATACAATTACAGGAGATATGGCACGAATAAATATCGTTTAACGATCGAAATTATATCAAATTATCTTGTAAGTTAGAGAGAGGTTTTCCCTTTTCATATTCCTCTTTCTTGGTAGTTGGTATATACATGGCTTTTAATTGGATAGGCGTGTTCGCAATGCTACAAAACTGATATCATGACTGATAAATAACCACGGTTATCTAGGTTACAAGTGCACACTCATTTAATGCTAACTTATATATATTCATAACTCAAATTTAATAATTATCATTCTTCGAGTCGGTAACACTCTATCGATTAAACTAGTAGTTGCAGCACTAATAATTATGATTAATTTATCAATATGTGTGGATGACACGTACGATTTTGTTAGGAATGTTTCTTCTGATAGAAATATAAAATTATATAATTATAAAAAATATCTCTTGAACATACTATTATGAAGGCGGTGTTATACACCTTCGCACAAAAAAAAAATAAAAAAAAAATCAAAAAAAAAATCAAAAAAAATCCAGGAATTTGTATTGAAAAAGAATCAGTGTTTTAAACTAAATCCATTTTTTTTTATAACTAGCACATGTATGCTAAAACCGAATATTTCGAAGAATGTTAAATTAAAAATATAAATAACCTTGTCAGCACCAGAAAATAATAATCATTCCATAATATAAAATATGAACTTTGATTCAAACTAGCAGCGAATTTATTGATAATTCATAAAACAACAGGGCCCACCAACACAGTCCTATACGTTCTTCACCCTTGTTATGACGTGTTAGCATTGAGGTGATGAATGGTGGGACTTAAATACGTTTTTAAAGAACACGAGCTGTGATTGGCTTACGATTAACAACGACACATCCTTGTAAGCGTTTCCGCTAGGTGGCTACCCCCCGCCGTGTTGACATTTGTAAGAATAATCAGTACTGGTCCCCGATCGTATATTTTCCGTCATTTTTCATCCAGATTGACAATCACGGATGTCAAAACCCGGCGACTGGATTCGAACTTAGAGTGAACAATTACCGAATAGACACTTCCGAAAAACACCCGTCATTATATGTGTACATGCATATCAACACTCATCAATCAATCCGGCACGATTTCGCCGAGATTGCTTGTAATTGTCTTGTTAATCAAAACACCGTGATCACTCACTCATTATCAAACAGGTGTGTGAAAACAATCCATTACCCGTGAAATACGATAAACAATTTAGCTATTTAACATTTAAGCTTGTACAGAATAAGACGTATCTTTCTATTTAAAAAAAAGTAATCACATATGTGATATACTGGTATAATTTTCGTTAATACATATAAAATATGTATGTAGATTATGTATACTATTAGGTGTTAGCCTTTGAGAAGGCAGACAGAGTTAACTGCCCCTGAGTTGTTCATGTCTGTCAGCCAGTCAAGATGGTGAAATGTGTTCACCAGATGACTGACATACCACATCTCGTGTGATGCTATAAGACTTCGTTCCATCCACGAGGATTCATTCTTGGGATATTTTATACATGTGGACAAGCTTCGAGGATAATTTGATTTGAGTTTTCATGCGATCAGACTCCGCAGTGATAGAGCGATGCTCTGGCATACTACCTATGTCGAGATTCGATTCTAGTCGATACCAAGGATTAGCAAGATGGATATCTGGTGAGGAACTCTTATATTGCAATTCTTTTATAAATTGTAACTTTTATTTCGTTTTCAATATTTAAAATTAATGTTTTTAAAATTAATAAGGTCACTGTTCGTCAACTTACTCGCAGTGACACGGTGAACTATGTACCATATTTAAGCTTCTTATGGAAAGACAAATTATTCATAGAATGGTTTCCTCGTATCAAATTACAGTGCATTATTAATTATTACTGCGCGAACCTTCGATAATATGCCAGTAGAACAATTATAGATTGTATTATTTATAACATGAAAATCAACTTATAGCTTTTAATCGTTGGGCCGTTACTTTAGATATAGGTTATTCTCGTTTAAAGAATACTACTACTGGAAACAGAAATAATAATAATAATAATAATTTTATCATTATTATAATGATAATAATAATAATAATAATAATAATAATAATAATAATAAATAGGTATAATATAGTAATGATAATAATAACTTTAATAATATCAAACCTTTCTTTGTATAACCTAAATAACTACTACATAGTGTGATCCTTTACAGCGACCAGAGCATTGGGGACACCTGCCTTAAATACGAATCCATTAAATGACTCTTTATCCCATCATATTTAGTTTAAAAAAACCAACAACCTAAGAAAAAACAGCACGGGGGAAGCAATAACATAAGAGCGAAAGAGATGAGGGCAGAGTTGAGCTCACATTCTGAGTGTTTTGTGGACACGAGACGACGAATATATGTGGCTAAACTGGTCCTAATATGGTATAAAGCCGCTATACCTCACAAGTAGAATTTGTAATTACCGTGGTGTAGGATATGACGCCGAGAACATTGATGTTATCGTACTGTATGATCACCTTATTGTACTGTATGATCACCTTATCGTATTGTACGATCATCTTTGCATTTACTATATTACGTATTTAAAATATATTGTCTTTAGATCTTTCTTCACAGTATTACCAACTTTGGAAAATATGAAATGACGTCTACAAAAAACATGAAGCTGTCTTGCCAATTACAATGGTGCTCCTCTACAAATATAATAATATTGATTTCGGTCTTATGACCCGCTATTTCCTATCGTTGACTGCCAATTTAGTTTGAATTACGAAGAACTCTACGACGTTGGGAGGGAATTCGCACATTATCAGAATTGTTCTTACCATTATCAGTGGTTTGAGCAATTACGTACGGAAAAAAAAAAGCTGTTGGGGGATCATATTTCTATGTTAGTACTATATCTGAAAAAAATATATGTCGGAAATACTAGTATATAGTTTTATCAGATTACATAATAAGCCCGTTAGTGACCTTTGACTTGTGCAAAGATGTACTTGCCATTCTTGACATTCTTGCTATTATTCTGTTTATTCTGTTTATTCTGTTTATGTGCATATGAACACATCTCCCGATATGACAACCAGCGTTCCTTGAAATACGATATTGAAATATTCCCTAATAATTGTATACATATTTGTATTATATACTGCATTTACTATATGAGCTCTATGTCACTATTGTGTGAACTTTGAGTATAAACTTGTCAGTCTGTCTGCCTTAAAACACGAAACATTATTTAATAGCCATCTTGATTGAAGACATGTTTAAAATCTACACTGGAAAAATGTACCATAAATATGAATGAACACATCATTCATTCATTAAAAATTCATTCATACTTGTACTAGGTTGTGCTCCTTTTTCTGGATGATGAGTTTCTAATAAGGACTGTCGCGCTCTACTCTGGCACAGGCTTAGAGGGGTCTTTGACGCGATTCCGTGCCTAGTGGCATGGGAAAGCGTTTGAATTGGGAGCTATTTCACAGTGGTTAGTCGTGTATGTCAGCCGTGCTTTATTACCAGGTTCCGTGTGTGCGGTTCCTGTGGCATATGTCCTAAGCCGTGTTAAATTGTGACTCCACAATAGTCACACGTAACACCGAGTTAGTGCACCGAGCTAATGGAGCATGGCTCAAGTCTCTGACATTTGAATTCTTGCACTAAAATTTACAACCATTGGTTGTCATGCGAGTTGACCCCTAAGGTTACTGGGCACCCCTTTTCCATATATCTCCCTACCTACGAATATAACATCTTGCAAATTGCACCAGGGCTATTTTGATAAATTTAAAGACCCCCATGTCCATTAATTCTGCAAATGTGGAGGCCTAGGCCTAATCTATCTGCAAGCACCGATTCGTGTCATTTAAAGCCTTATTCGCTACGTATTTTAGAAAACATGCAAGAACAGGTATACCTACAACACAGGTGTGTTTATTAATGAACTGCATGTGCACCTGGTGTGGGAATCACAGGTGCAAAAAAAGAGCGCGTGCCAGATACGAGTATGTATTCAAAGAAATGAAGAGAGGAATGGAGCCACAAGTGTACCCGGTGACCACAGGTGCCGTTCCAAGCTCCTCCCTCCGCCGTCAGGTGTCACACTTGGGACCCTTCGATCCCCACAGCATCAAATCAAAACTTAAGTGCAGTGACCAACTGTAGGCGGTTGGCGCACTACCTCTGTCAATGGAGCTGCTCCTGGCTCGCGCGCGCACTTGCGGTTTTGCGGTACTTATGCACGGTTGAACTTGTGGATAGCTATGTAGTAAGGGGAAGTCATCGATGCGACAAATCGTATGATTGATTATTCATTATTCAGGTCGATATCGCTCTCTGAGTGCGACCCTTCTCGTCGAGACCTATTACGGATGGGTATCCAGTCAGATATTGCATGGCTTTCAAAGCATCTGGTGATCAGAAGTAATAGCGCTTAATTGCGAGTATGCGACTACTGTGTAAGCATATATCAGAAAGCCTTTTGCCGTTCATCACATTTAAGCAAGGAGTTCCTTTCACAATGTCTTCATTATTTTAATCTTGCAATGGCATAGTTATCTCCCTTTACGTCTTCTACTTATGCTTCAAACTTGTGTCTAAAACTTTTCTTAAACTTCTGGTTCCAGGTGTCCACTTCAGCATGAGCGCGGTCTCCATGACAACCAGTCTTGTGCTCCTGCTTAGCCTCACGTTGATTGGTACCAGCTCAGGGCTCCTTGCAGCTTCACAATCCAGATCCGCATCACCAGATAGTAGCAAGAAACAAGGAAAACAGTCTGCGGAACGAGATCCGGAGTTTTTGAAAAGTGTCGAAGCGGGTTTGTTGAACATTTTTGGATTGAAAAATCGTCCAAAGCCACAAAAGACGCTGGAAATACCAGAATATATGAAGGACCTTTATGAAAATTACGTGCGCCGAACTGGCTCGTCCGGACCCTTCCCTAAAGCCTCCGCCAGGGGATTCACATCTGCAAACACTGTTCGGAGTTTCTTTCATACAGGTGAGCGCTAATTTTCGTTCATTTTATAAAGTGCTAATGTACTGATCATGCTATCCTTTCACAAACCTCTTATCCATTGTGAGACCATAAGGCTCTATTTGCATTATGATCTCTTAGTGGATAAGAAAGCTTCGTGTAAGGATATGCGGGCTCGTGAAAAGATACCCTGACTCCACGAGAGACTAACGTCATATTAACGTAGAGGAGTTACGACTCAAGTAGCGCTACGATCATTCTGTGAAACGGGGGCCTGAACTCCGAAATCTCCTATATAGGCCCTACTACATAGGGTTCTGATATATTGACCGCTTTCCGAGGTCGTAAGGGTCATGACAAAATCTCTGTCCTCCCACTAACAACCGTATCTTCATCACCTGGATTAAGTATTCATGCTATCATTCTCGTGTGATCTCGATACATCTAAATCTCCTATGAAATCTCGTCGTGTTCTAATGCGTCGAACTATTTCTATACCTCTGACGTCACGGACAATGAATACGTTATGGGAGATATTTAATTCCCATGACCACGTCTGTATCGGCTAACATCAGAGCCAGGGGCCTAGATCGGCTCCGTATCTGAAGTTGATCACTTTCTTTATCTTGTCAGTATGTTGGTGGTCACCTGCGCTCTGTTTAATAAGTATCTATCTCGGCAGCCTAGAGCTAGTAGTCAATGAATGGTTTACACGCATATTTGATGATATTTAGCTTTATGTTTCTTGGAAGGATTTATATGACAAAGAGGACACTTTTAGTTAAAACATTAAACGTTTTAAAAGATATAAACCATAGACTAGTAGGCCTATATACTTGAGAATAATTAATACTTGTAAACAATTTATCTTCGTAAATGTAACTGCAACACACCGTATGAATAGAAGAAAACCAAAACAAATGCTTTATTAACCTATAAAGGTTTCATAAAAAACCTTGTTAAAACGAAATAAACAATTAAACAATTTTTTTCTCTCAACCTTATCAAATAGACAACTATTATTTATTATCGTCTCACCAATACTAGACGCATGCCATGTTAAAACGGTCAAAATCATACATGAAAACTAGTCCGCTGTCACTGCCGTAGCTCTGGTCTGACCTGCAGTCATCACAGACAATTGTATTCAATCCAGTGTAACGTGCTGATGTATACTCACTCTCACCACAGTTTCTATAGGAGGCCTCGTAGAGATGATTAATGTCAACTCATGACATAGTTACCTACCTTGCCTGTCACACCTGAGAGATGTTGGTGAACCGTTGTTCTTTACACCTCTACACTGTCCACTGTGTTTAGTCGCGGACATTGCGGGCCAGTGTTTGAGGGATTAAGAGTTTGGGAATATTTGCAGTACCGTCTGGGCTTATTTATAACGTCGTATAGACTCCGAGAGTAGCTTGGAATGGGATGTTCATATTTACAGTACTGTCTGTATCACGTCGTATAGTTTTACTTTGAGAAAATCGTGAAATGTTGATCAGGAATATTTACCGTTCGGTCTGGTCTTACACGTCGTAATCGTATACACTTTGATAATATCTTTGACTAATGATTAGGAATACTTGCAGCATCGTCTAGACAGTTTTACATCTGATTCACTTTGATATCTTAGAGAATGTTCTTTAGGATCATCGTATTTATTTTACTTCAAGATTATGCGTTGGAATTTAGAAAGTATCTCAAAGTACACATTGGCAGTATAGCATGGTATGCACCAGTATACAGTGGCAGTTGCAGTATGTGTTAGTGTATGCACCATATTCCGACATCATGCGTTAGGAGTACGTCAGATGTAACGTAGATACAATAGTAGGCCTATAGATAGTGGTACATGTATATATTGCAGTACGCGCTGGAATAAGTTCAGAACATGGTAGTTCACCTTATGTTTCGGTAGTACATGTTAATGAGATTTTGAGCGTTTGTAGTATATCAGAGTATGCGACAGGAGTATACTTGGACATTTTTATTTTTCTTGAGAATGCATATAACAGAATATCATAATATTCGTTGCATAGCATAATACATGCCGAGGAGTATATATCAAAATAGGCTATTGTTGTTCAGCGTATGCGTTAATAGTATATCAAAGTATACGTCAGTAGTATATCAAAGTATGGGATTATGATAGTACGTGCTGAGTATATCAGAGTATGCGTTGTGATAATATCAGTACATATCGTGGGTATATCAGAGTATGCTTTGATGGGATATCAGATTATACGCCAATAGTATCATGGACATTGGCATCAGCTCAGAGGTTGCCTTGGGAGAATCGTAAAGTAACGGTTAGACATCCTATAACAGTCTGGAGGACCATCGTTAGCCTACACTAGGTTTGCGTCTCCCAACACACCGCTCTCCTGTCATCAAGTTTAATCGTTCTGGATATAAACACAGCATTAATAAGTCATCGTTTTTCTGTTATTGATCCCATGTATTTGCTGCTGTGTAGGATCGATTGCTGCCGTTCTGCTATCACATAACGAGGTGTTCTCAGTGCGCAACCTCTGACAGACATTTCATCATCTTGTCAACATGGAAAAACCATGTATAACTTACAATCGTACACGTTTAGGGGCTTAGCCGAGGAGCAACAACAAAGGGCATCCTATGTTACCATGACTTATGCACACATTAACTGTTCATCATATTATTAATGCTTTATGTACACATATTCGCGGTTTCATACAAACGTTTTCACATACATGTATAGGTTTTTATCTTCATACCTCGCTGAACGTAAAAAGGAAATTTGCAGTCAATCCTGAAATTAACTGTTGTGATATTATTTTAAGCCAAGAAGAATAAACACTTGTCTAATAATAGTATTTCATAATCCGCACTATTAGGATAATTATTGCGTTTAAAAACTTGCTTAGACAACAATTAATGTATGACTATCTGTAGTTTTTGCTATTGGCCATGACGTAGGTCGATAAACGGATGCAGTGAGTATTGGGTTTGCATGGTCTTTCCTTGGATGAACGTGATTTTCAATATTTAAAAAAAAATGAAGATGCTGAAAGCTTTGAGAAAAACCTTCAGCAGTATCTGTAAGCGGATGTAGGTATAGAACTTGTCCTAATGCCTTGACTCGATGGGCGTCCAGACACGACTCAGCTCGATCTTTGTTCCCGCCAAGGAGAGTTCCACACATTTGCTTGTTTGTTTCTGTCACAGTCTCAAAAGCAATTTACATCTTGGACACACGCCTTCAACAGCTGCGCAAGCGCTGGTTTCTTCTCAATGTCTTCAAACAGCAACCCAGTTCACCTGTCTGTTGCCTTCCCGCGCCAGAGGGCAGGTATGTCTTCAGAGGTCGTTGGGTGAAAAAGGTCATGGAGACACCAGGGTTTACTTTGTCTGCTCGGGGGCAGTTGTTGGAATCTTAGGAACAGCAGAAGTGTTGACCGTTTCGATCGTGGTCGAGTTTACAGGGTGAGGCGTCCAGTTATGTAATTACTCGGAAACAAACACATCATAACCTTCAGGAATCGGCAATGATGAGACATGCAATGACGCCATCCTTTAAAAAATATTAAGATTAAAATGCGAAAAGAAAAATAATTACGAGCTGGTGCAGTTGCATGTCTAATGTTAGTTTAGGTCACGTTCATGCAGACTAGTTTGATGCCAGTATTTGAACAGCAGAACATTCTAATAAGAGCAGGCGGCTGAGATTAATGACTTTGTGTTGTCCTTAATCCCTTTAGTGTTCGCATTATGTGTGGGTCGCACATTACAATACAAACGGTCATCGCTTAAGGTCGTGGACAATTTCAGCTTCCAGCTCGACAGTCTGGTGCATCTATTTTGTCACATCCTTAATGAATCACTTTCCTCTTCTTGAAGATGGCGCCCTCGTAGTCATTAGTCTAGGACATTGTTTAAGATGAAGGTGTTTCCTTTAACACGTTCAATTTGACCTGCGATCGTTTGTAGAGTCGCTCCCGTTCAATCTTAATTGTTTGGGTGTCCGCTTTATTTATACGAATAAGATAAATGTTGCAATTTTTAGTTAACATCAACGTCAATGATTCAGTCCAGGAACTAGTATTTTAAGTGCAACAAACTCTCTTAGCAAGATTTTCTGAGCTTCTCCAAATGACACTGAGCTGTACAGATGCATCCAGAATATGCATGGATATGCAACCTTGATATTTATGGTGGATGCATTTGTGGATCTCACACTTTTATGGATACTTGCAGAATATTTATGGATCTGAAATCCCTGGCCTTGGTAGATCACATACATATACATAATTTACGGATTTGGCACCCTGAACGTTTGCGGGTGCCTATTATATTCTGACAGCATGGACTAGCCACGTATTTAACACCTTGTGCACAATGTGATGAGGAGGCATGTATAGAAACCATATGGATTTGATACCATGAGCTTTTGAAGATGCATCGACATTACTAAGGGATCTGGGAGGTTCTAGGCGGATCCATGAAGCATCTATGTATCCGTTCCCAAGAATGATTCCATAAACTTACCAAGGGACAGATTATCGCAAATATTTGCGTATCCGTCAGAAGACTTCTCTAAAGCAGAAATGTGGGCATTCGTATCGTGCATTGACCGGCCGGTGAATGTTGGTTTAGCATAGTAGCTTGCTTGTTCTGAAGCAAATGTAAAAATAACATTGGCATTTTATCACATGAACTTACACAAACGTCTAGCTGGACAAGAATGCGAGTGGATGCCATATCCGCTTTGATGTAGTTACTCATACATACTGTCATCCCGATATACCTCCCGACATGTTGGCAGGAAGTGACGTAATGTTTACTTATGGCGTAACGATTCGGTATTGAGTCACTGAAATGCACGTCGTGAGGTAAGCAGTGGTCGAATGTATTTCTTTGAACAGTCCGCGTGCAGTTTTTTTCACACCTTGTTTAAATAGGATACCGGACGTTCTCTGCCAAGCTTTTTTTGTATTGTGTACATGATCTGGGTGTACTAAAGCGTAAGAATGGATTTAAACATGTTTAAAATATAATTCCTTTCAAGCTGATGTCTAGTGATGTGTCTCAGTACGCACCTGGCTGCCCAAACTCTCTCACGCTTTCTGCCAAAATGTCTGGAAAACTGTCTTCCTTTGTTTTTTGGTGGAACATTTCTTTCCTATTAAACAGCGACGTTCCCATCGACATCATGCCTAGCTTTTAGAAAGATATTTCCTTTAACATTGCTTACGTAATACTCAGAAAATTTAAAAGTAAACAATATCGTGTATTGGATTCTATTATTCATGACTTCAATAGGCTTTGGTTTTTTTCAATGGACATGCACTACATTGCCATGTTTTGGTTCATGATTTCATTTGATTAAAAATAATAATACTTTTCTTGTTTCAGATGTGCATGGCAACGATTCTGAATGTGATAAGAGGACTTGCAGCCGAATCTGGTTCAACGTGTCCAATATTCCGGACGTCGAGGCTTTAGCAGCAGCGGAACTTCGAGTATTCAAGGATGTGTATAGTTTATTGGACGGCAATAGTGCTGACATCGAGCAGCAGAGCTCGCAGAGACACCGCGTGGAGGTGCACGAGATAATGCAGCACCCGAGCGAGGGGCGGGAGTGTATATCTAGACTTATTGACACCAAGGTTGTGGATCTTAGAAACTCTTCGTGGGAGACATTTGACGTTCATTCTGCAGTATTAAAATGGAAGAAGCGGCCCCGGTTAAACCATGGGCTGGAGATTCGTCTTATTACGAACAATCCGCACGTGAGTACAGTCTCGCACGTGCGTTTACGCCGCTCGGCGTCGTTGTCGGAAAGTCACTGGCAGTCGCAGAGGCCACTGCTGGTGGCGTACACGGACGATGGTCGTGGACCTAACTCGCGAACGCGCAGGAGTTCGGGGCGCCGGAAGAAGAAGACCCGAAAGAAGAAAAAGAAAAGGCGACAGAGGAAGCGGAAGAACCAGTGTCGCAGACATGCGCTGTATGTGGACTTCAACGATGTGGGCTGGAATGACTGGATCGTGGCTCCATCTGGCTACAACGCCTACTACTGTCACGGGGACTGTCCCTTCCCGTTGAACCAACACCTCAACTCCACGAACCATGCAATAGTTCAGACGCTAGTGAACTCGGTCAATCCAAGCGCGGTGCCCAAGGCGTGCTGTGTTCCGACCGAGCTTACCGCCATATCTATGCTGTACCTGGACGAGTGGGGTAAGGTTGTGCTCAAGAACTATCAGGACATGGTAGTGGAGGCGTGCGGGTGCCGATAGCAGGACGCCGGTGTCTGGAGGGAAGGACCTCCGCTGAACAACACTATGCAAACTCTTGTGCCTGCTGTCTTAGGATTACGAGTGTTGGCCGACCTAGCTCGCTATTCCCCCACATGTGGCGTCCGCTTCACCATCGCCGCGGCCTCCGCACCCGACGGTGGTTGCTAAGCTCTGTTGCAGAACATGTACGCGCGAACCTGGAGCGGATGCACGTGGGTTGCGCGCGCATGCGCACTACCTCAGCCACGTGCGAGAGTCGGTGAGGAGGAAAACCTGAGAATCACTAGCTAGTCATGGAAAAAGGGTGACGATAGAAGACTGACCGTTGGCCGGTAAAATGGAGCATGTCACTACAAACGTTAATCGACCCGGGGTCGTATACTGAGTGCTGTAGAACTGAAAAAGAGGGGAGAGGGAAAGAGAGGGGGTTATCTCAACTAACCCCACCCCCGAGTTGTGAGCGCCGCGAAGGACTTCAGTGCGGCAGGATATTGTACATATATAATTTATAAAATATATTTTAAATGTTTAATTTTATTTCACTCAACCTGTCCTAGTGGTTGAGTTGAGCCTCGTTAAGGATTGCGTATTTCCTGTCAATGTACTCTCCGTCAAGTACAGATAATTACCTCATCAAAGAAATAACAGGACAATGAATGGCCGAGAAACGTTCTGTATTTTAACTTTTAAAAACCCGACAAATAGGGTTATCATTTTTTGTTAAATATATGTTGTTTCTGAAAGTGAATATTATGAATGTGTTTTTTTTTATAAGAATGTAATCAAAGCCAGCTTTATGCAAAACTCAGAATTATGAATATGACTGTATATGACTCCCCTCCAATAGAACAAGGACTATTGGCTCTGTTTCTATTTATTGCCAGTACGCGACGAGTGTACGGCGAACCAGCCCTTGGATGCACGGCTTACAGCTACTGGCGTACACTAGACTGTGACAAGTGTTTTCTGTTGTCTGTCCGTCATGCGCTTTCCGTTCCTTGCGGGATGCGTACAATAAAATTGAAAAATAAATATACATGTAGAATGACGTCTATGGTTATTGTGATGTTTTGCTCAATTTATTGACAAAGATGTTTTAATGTCAGGCGTGTGAATACCAATGAAATAGTCGAACATACATGTAGTATTAATATAGTTTATTCATAAATACATTGATCGACACTTTTTATGGACAATCGAATATTTAATGTACATACAAATTCTTTATGGACATAATGTCGAACACTTCATGGACATCCCAACACTGTATGGACATTAAAACATGCATTGTTCAAAACACTGAACACATTTGAACACTTTACGGACATTACTTCGTGGACGTTCAAACGTTATGGACACACTGAAACACCATATAGACATCGAAACATTTCATGGTTATGCAAACACTTAATGGACATCAGCTAATTACATTTATTACTACTTTGCAAATGAATTAGTATACAGTTGAAATAATCTGACAAATGCAATAACATTAAACGTGGCTAGTAGTCATGTCTGTTCACATACACAATAGTATTAGGCTAGTATTAGGCTATGTATTACTCCTTTATAATGTCTCATGCACTACCCCAATATTGTCATGGTGATTTAGTATATGTGTATATTTCTGATAACTTGCATGCATACAATATTTTATTACAATACAAATTTTAATAATGGATTGGTTTGCATGCATGCCAACATTCGAATATTATTAGTAAAATTCATTGCTGTATAATATAACTATATTACACTGGCATATTATTATTCTACGATATTTTAGCAATACAGTGAGTTATTGCAAAAATTTATTACCGGTATCGCAAAAGACAACAACAAAACAACATTAATGGCATAATATCTCATATATTTATGGTTGTTTGGGGCTATTTCTTAGGTGCAGCTGCAAAGTAGATTCACTTGACATACATAAGATCATGTTTGTACTTCCAAAAGCCTTTCTACCGCCACATGTATGGTAGACGGAACATTCCACTATTATATAAAACCGCACGATAGGTTGATTCGAATGTACAAACTAGCGGTTTGCATCCTGGCTTCGATTATACACATGAAAAGGGAGATCACTGAAAACGTTAGGTCACTTTCCTATAACATCAATTGAATGCATCAAAGACCAGATAAGCATGACTCAGTAACCGTAATTCATATAAAATATTATTTATTTTGTTAATTATCGAGTGTTGGGGAACAGGTGCATCAGTAAATGACAACTTAAACGCAAGTAGTCTCAGATATAATTTCGTTTATCCATTATATAGGTCAACCAGCAGTAATAGTATGCCTTTTATACCTAACACGACAAAAGGTTTCAAAATTGTAAAAATAACTTACCTACTTTATTATCTGCAGGGAAGATGACTATTGTATTGTTATTGTATTTTCCCCAAGCTATATAATAACAAATCGCCTACGATAATATTTTTATAGACTTTCTAAAACGGTAAATGCGCATTTTATATTTAAAACTCTTAATGCCGCTGGCTATGATTGCTTCTATTTTTGGAAATATGTTAATATTAGCAGGGAAAACCAGATTGAAAACGAACACCTGTATTCTTCCTTTGACAAAATCACCTGCAATATGATCAATGAATTCGTCGGAAGGAGATATGAAACCTTTGCTGAAGCTAGAGTATATTAATTTAACGATGCTTGAGTTCTAAATACAGTACTGCAGTATACAGCGCACAATTAATGAAGTCCAGTTAACCGTGCCACTGACTGCAGAACGTTGCCAGGATTTGTGTAAGGACATCTTGCGCCGAGGTTACGAAACATTTGTACGTATGATTTCATGGTCAAACACATTTTAATATCTTCGTGGATTCGTCACTAACTGTACATGTAGCATGTATTCCACAAACACCATGTGAAATTGGTGGAGCTGCCATATCGACGGATCTCGGTGCCCCATCAATGGATCGATCGTTGGTGCTACCATCGGTAGATTGCGCCAAGTTCTATGGATACCTATTTCACTTTTGAGAACCTTCTGAAAGTTACTTCGGTGCCGTAGATCTATTGATATCACAACGTCATTACTAATATCCTATATGGTTGCACCATCTGCATCGACGAATTATTCAGAGTACCGGTAAAGTTTTAATAAATAAATAAAATGTGAAAAGAATGCATCCATTGATAGCCCTACGGTGTATAATCTCTATTGTAAGCACCACTGAGCACATTCGGGTAGATATAAAACGCTATATAAGTACATTATTATTATATAAGGAAAATTGCTTTACCTCGGATGATCAAATGTACAATCTTTAATTAATGAAAAAGCTTGATTTAAGTTTTCTTGCACTCGAAAGTCGTGAAATTGGTTTCTGCACGTACACAATACACAAGTACATGCATGTTAGTGTCATGCTGTCAACGCTATAGCTAGGTGCAACAGCCTCCAGGGTGGAATATTCTAATACCATCGAACTGCTGAGTCATCGAACTGCTGAGTCGACAGAAACATGAGAGGGAATAGGAACATGTATCTGTGATTTGGCGCCCTTTGAAGTGCTCCTCCAGACGCGATCAGCCATCGACACCTGAATGACGTTTGACAGGCCTGTCACCAGCAGATGGGGAAGTCGTAGAACAAATCAAATGTTTAGTCTGACTGTGATACGATTTGTTTAACCCAATGAGCGATTTGTTTGCGTTTCCTTGTAATGTTACAGTAACAAGTAAGTCCTTTGCATTCCCTAGCCAGGTGCTAATACCGTAAAGTATCTGCTAAGACCTTCTGGAGACCAAACAGTGCATGGCAGATAAAAGAAGGCAGCGGACACGAGTTCTCTTTGAAGGTAGAACTGTATACCATAAATAGGAATAACAAACTGGTACTTCAGCCCATCGGCGAGAGATAGCTAGCACACTGGTTTGAGCATCCTGCTATAAAACAGGCGCAGGTTCGAATTCTGTTAGATTAGGATTTCTTCCCAGCGACTCTCCTTCATGGCAACATATGGTAACAATTTGGTAAATAGGTAATTCTCAAACTCTTTCTTATTAAAAAACAATGTATCATTGAACATATCCATACATCTTCCATCATAAACACTTGATGTTAATACTAAACTTAAAATTAATACACTATAAGTAGTAGTTTTTGGCACGTATGGCGAGTGACATAAAGTCCAATCAATATTAATTTCCTTCTCAGTTCTATTGATTACTATACATTCAGACATCATTAGAATGCAATCGCTGTATCTATAGTGAGCATTTTTCTCCGCTGGCTTTTCTGTTTCAGCCGTGGTTGTAGCAGGATCGTACACAGCAAATTATCAACGTTAACGATACGTTTCGTAATGTTAGCAGTACAAGGCATCTAATACGAACTGTACGGTATATTAACAAGATACTTGTGACATATGGTTATCCAGAAGTAGGAACATCTGATGACAGGGACCACTCTCTGCTGACAGGCGATGAAGGTTTGGCAGGTCATGGTAGTTATAGCCCTGGCTTACACACAGTGTATCGACAACAGGGAAGCCGTCCTTCAGCTCACTACAGAAAGGTACATGTATACTCAACAAAATAAATTAAGGACCGGCTGGTATTATGTGGTCAAGCTTTTAACATTTGGAAAGTGAGCTTGAGAAATCTGCTGCCATTCTTCTCTCATGTCATTCTTCTCTCATGCCATTCTTCCCTCATGCCATCCTTTTCGCATGTCATTCATCTCTCATGCCATTCTTATCTCATGTCTTCTCTCATGCCATTCATCTCTCATGTCCATCTTTTCGCATGTCATTCATTTCACGTCATTCTTCTCTCATTCTTCTCTCATGCCATTCTTCTCTCATGTCTTCTCTCATGTCATTCTTTTTTCATGCCATTCTTCTCTCCTACCATTCATCTATCATGTCATTCTTCTCTCCTACCATTCATCTATCATGTCATTCTTCTCTCATGCCATTATTCTCTCATGCCATTCTCTCATGCCATTCTTCTCTCATGTCTGTTCGTTCATGTCATTCTTTTCTCATGTCTGTTCGTTCATGTCATTCTTTTCTCATGCCTGCACGATTCTGAACGCTATATGGAGCATGTAGACGTTTGGAAATTCGTTGCTAAAATAATATCCGGCTAAAATAATATGTAAAAAACAATACTACCGGCCCTTAATTATTATTTTTAATTACTAGAATGTATTCTTTCCAAAGCTTAATATATATTCACAAATTACAAAGAATATTACACGGACGATATACAGATCTACTGATGAAAACAAACGTTCGCTTTGCAATGAAAATTAAAAATGTCAATACTAATGTTGTTTCATAATGTTCACGTTTTCCATGGCATTTCAGTGTTATTGCAGTGACGTACTTATAATGGGAGGAAAATAGCAGCAATTATGACATGCAAAGACCCACTATAATATGAGAGCAGCTACGACACACGTGCATATAGACGAATCGCTATAGCAGTGTGCATACTTTGCAAGCAACACATCCTCTATAAATGCATATCTAACTCAACGAGAAGCTTAAAGGATGCATCAATAGCAATGTTCACAAACAGGTAGGAACGCAGGATGTTCAGGACATGTGTTGGAGATGACAGACACGACGACAGTTAAACAGAGGGTTCTGCTCAGAGTATCTCTTATAACACACAAGTCGCGACTTAGCATTCTCGGGATGATTTTATCAATCAGAAATGATCGTTCGGACTCGAGGTGTCTTACTGGCGTGTTCGTCTACACGTTCGAGCTGGAAGAGAAACGCCTCGACGGCAGTGACGACAGTTTCTCGACGCCAGTCCGCGCGAACACCCACACGCAGAGTGTCATAGGATACACACGACGTATTTGAACTTCTGCCGAAAGATGTCGTCTGCAAAGCAAGCCAGACGACAACTCGTGCCTCGTTCTGATGCCGAGGTCTCGTCTGGTTCCATCTAGTCTTGCCGCGGTGTGTATTGGCAGTTTTTAAAACTGTTATTATGTGTAGAATGTATCAGGACGACGACGAAGCGCTTGGCCAGGGGTGAGTTTAGCTTCTGCACGACATTCCAGACATGGTCGCCAAAGACGCGGGAGCTCGACCCTCTCTTATCAGTTTCATGTGGAATTCTTTCAAAAGCGCTATCTCAATCTTCGTCTCGACTTAAACCTTTCAAATGAGTGGTTTTTGGCTCGACGAAAAACGCCGACAGTGTGACTATAAAATCCCGGGAGTTGGCCATCCATTCTGAAGTATGTTTGATCTGAAGATTTCCCAATGACAAAAAGAATTACACAAAGCGATCTTCTGCTTCCTTGTCTTGTCAGTTGTTATTGGGTGTGAAAAAAAATGGGGGAGGGGTGTATTCTAGGACGTCGACGTCACACAGCCGTCAATGTTGAAGACATGTGCACTAGTTTTGAAGACAGTTGTACGATGAATGTCCATGCCCGCACAATACTGGACCATCGGTATACATGTAGACGAATGTCGACCTACATACAACCATGACGAACAAAATACACGATAGAAAGTAGAACATAATAAACCACATGTTTGAAAACAAAGATGAAACACGAGAAAACGCCTTTAATATATAAAAAAATTGAATTTCCTTATTATTTCGTATTAATATGGCGCTCATTCTTCAATGTTGGTAGGCAAGATGTATAAATGGACGTTCCAGTTGCTTAACCATTAAAACGCATGCAATCTTTGAAAGGAATCTTTGCCTGACATTGCTTACATGACTTTTTGTCTAACCAAGTGTTGTATTCAATGTGAACCAGTTTGTGACGTCCTACTAGCGTTCAGACTTTCAAATTGAATTGACTTCGACGATTGACTTCTTCAATAGAACTGACTATTATCTTCAATATATTCACGTATACTCGATGCCACTGTGCTGTATATTATGGGAACAACACACTATCATTAGCGTGATCACATTTGTAAATCTGTTTCTCTTTCTCATTACAAATCTATACATTACATTGCCAACATTGTGAGTGATACGCAAGCGAAATTACATTAATTAAACACTTTTTACTATGAATTGATGAACCGAATTGATCATTTCTAAAAGGAGGGGAGTCCCTCAACTGGTAATAAATATGCTGGGCAATGGGCTATTATAGAATGTGATTTCGGGTTTCAAGATATCATATTATAAAGATTTCTGTAACGTAAGCTAAAATAACGACTACCTCTAATTCACTGAATTCCATTAACGGTAAATAGTAATGCTACATACTTTGCAATTTACTTTTTTAACATTATCAAATCCAAATGGCCAGTGGCTTTAATTACAAGTTGTAGTTGATTCATGTTTTCAGTAAATTGCTATCTGTTATCTTGTATCTAGGCGTCTCCTACTGCTCATTACATTAAAGGTATACAATTTGTAATTGTGTCGTAAAACAGCAGGTTGAGGCTATATGATAGATTGGTAGATTCCCTGTACTTTTCTTCAATGGAGGTAAATGAGGCGGAAAGAAAACCCCATATTATTCTCTTTTGCTTTATGGGGTTAGAGCAAAATATCAGTGCGAATTTCACGAAATAGATCGATAAACCCGCAAAGTTTTAAAGGTTCTCATCGCTATTTGAGAAAAGAAACCCATGTAAACCAAATTATGGAACATTAGCATCATATCTAAATGCATAGCCTATATTTAAGGAGGCAATGATGGCGTGTTCTGGAGGATGATGCCCAGCAGCGTGTCAACTTCCGGTAAATCAGTCTGGCTCGATGCAGGATCGTTATGACGTCAGATAGCGCTGAAATGCACACTCTTGGTCTTGCACTTCTGCCACTGTTATACGCAGACTTCAGCACAGTCCCCGCGCAGGTCAGTGCAGAGCTTACATGGCCTCATCGCACGCCATCCGAGCATTGAACGCTTCTGTCACGAGTCCATCATCTGTCGAGCCGTGCAAGTAACAATTACAGTAATTCGTGTGACGTCATGACGGCATCATATTGCCAGTATAGTGTGCTGACTGCACATGGTGTGCTGTCGTAACAGAGAAGAACTATTGAAAAATATTATTTCAGAGGCTGGGGGAAAACGACATAGCGCTTTACCGGGAAGTGGTCTAGCAGCGAGTAGCTGAGTACGAGTAACTCGTGGTGGTTTCATTGAATTCGCTCTAATGGAAACGTTCTACTGAACTTGACATTGAATCATTTTGTGTTTCATAGTACCATAATGGTAGTGGATCACGAGACCAAATTTCATGAAGCGCGAAATAATAACAATCCACATTTTAACTCACGAAATAATTTTAAAGAAATAAAATTGAATCCAGCATCTTAGTTATGTAATGTGCTATTGTACATGTATAAGATTATCAAAAGCTGGAATGCGTGGTATTTCAGTGATAGAGCATCTATATACCTATGTCTGCCAGGTCAGATCTGTTGTTGTGTATCCAATGGCGTATTGTATCCTAATATAGCAGATAGAACAACAGCAGTTGGCATATGGAAACACATGGTAATATACGAGCATTCTGCTCCTACTTCGTCACCATCTCTATTAGGGATGGTTTAGTAATAAAAAGGTATCATCAATTTTACATAAATTTCTTTAAAGTCTTTTTTCATGATTGCACTGTGCCATGTTACAATGACAATAATATTTTGTTTTATAAACAATGTAATCAAATTGTATTATAAGATTTCGTGAAATCGACGGTATTGATAAAATACACTTGATATGAATCAATACCAAGGGGAAAGGCCATACATACTAGTAGTTGATTCCATATGCGCATTGTCTACTATACGTGCTATACTAATTCTATGCATATACCTGATGTGAGAATAGCATAGTACCTTTTAGAGGCTTGGGGAAATTGAGGGCTTAGAGGCGTCTTCTAGATTATTTCGCTTATAACACGGCTTAAGAAAGATACACTGTATACACATTGACGCTCTTATTCTCCTCCTCTAGCAAAGGGAGACAAACATTGTTGTTGCTGATAAATTCCGCACACAGAGACCTGTATAAAATATCCTACGGGTAATTAACGGAAAGAGATTCCCACAGGAATATGTAAACAAAATTATATCTAATTTGACCCCTTTGCGAGGTTGATATTATTGATATACAGTGTACGCGTTAGGATTGTCATACTAATGTTTACATACACAGATACTGGGTTCATTGACTTCGATCTCTTGACATCCAGTGACATACAGTAGATGCATTGATTTCATGTTGAGGTAGAAACTGGGAGTGATCTATAAGACATACGAAGCATCTTGCAGTAAGAAATAGGGAACTCGTGTGTACGTTGGTTGTGACATACTGGACATGGCATGTAGTATAGCAGACTTTCTTTTACTTATAATAACAAATGTGCACATTTGTCATTTATAGAGAGCCAGGCGCTGCATACCGGTAGGCCTATAGTTGCTCACCGAATAGCCTTAAAATCTATCACAGTGTTCGAATTTAAAGGAGGTCCAAGGGTCATTTGGAAATCTGCAATGTTAAAGGCATATGTGTGAAAGCCTGCAAATGACAGAATTTACCACCATTAACACTGAGCCTATTGAGAAGGACTTATTATTTTCTTAATTTAAAATTCTGTCAGATATTAGGGAATATTTGAATGAAGATGTAACAATTGAGAGAAAAGTTTTCCTCATGTACTAGTATTCCTTAAATTCCAGATAGATCGTTCAGTAATACTAGTAAATCTTCTAAAAGCGACCCCATTAAAAAATATAAAATATTAATATTTATTAAAAATACATGCAATTTGTATTGAATTATTCCAATCGACGATAAGAATTATTTGGAAGTTTAATTTGACATTATGTTTAAGCTTGTTCGTCCTAGAGGCTAGAGGCTAGAGGCCAGGTTGATCTGGCAGGTGTGAACCTGTAGGAAACACTCCGTATAGAGGTCAACAGTGTCAACACTGATATGTCTGCAATATCTTAAAACTTGTTAACAGTAAACATTTACCTCGAGGATTTGAGATTAGGGGTCCAGTTTGAAATCCCTCCTCCCTCCTCGACTCCCGGCCTCGTGAGATCTCGCAGTATCCCGGATATGACAAATATAGTTAGGGTCAAGGGTCAAGTTTTAAAAAGTTCCTTAGTTAGGTGCCCAGTGTCCCCTAACTCGCGACACGCCATACCTCTCATGGAATTGTAGTAGTAGCTCTCTCAGGGGTGAGGTATTAACAGATAAATGATACTGTATAGTAAACAGCTGGTGGTAAGGTGTCGAGAGGCCATCAGTTTTCGAGATGGTAATTACAGCATCTGGGACTATCAAGTAGTGACGACACAGTTGCACTGAAGGCTGAAGTCACGTTGGTTTAAAATGGCTTTATTTGTGAACATATGTTTTGTTTGGGAGATCTGAATGTTAATAGGAAATGTATTGCCTTCCAAACATAAATGCTCTGGTATTATTGGAGAGGTGGGCTGTGTTTGAGGTTAGTCTACATGCATATGCAAACGTTCGCAAACTGTACAAGCGAGAGAGAAAGAGTGGAGAGAGAGAGAGAGAGAGAGAGAGAGAGAGAGAGAGAGAGAGAGATGGAGAGATCGGGGGAGAGAGGGCGAGAGAGAGAGAGATGGAGAGAGAGCTGGCGAGCGAGGGCGAGAGAGAGAGAG
>JAULBP010003347.1:0-14243 GCA_032355345.1 Lepetodrilus pustulosus
AGGTGGGTGGGGGATACATGGGGTGTGGGGAGGTCGGTGGGCAAGACTGCACATAGTGATAATTAGAGACCTACACTGTTACCGTGGCAACGGGTGGAATGACCTCGAACTGAGGAGTTTAAAATACTTAATTTCTTAAATCCTATGTTTAAACAGAACCTTTAGCATTTTATACTTCAGTCAATCACAGAAATCGAGTATTTTTTTTAAAAAGAAGAAAGAAAACGTCTAAATATACATGCAAAGGCAATTAGTTAAAATATTTTTAAAATATATTTTTACAGACTATGAGACTATTCGAATTATTGTCATTATTTATCGTTTTCTATAAAATATTTTTAAACCAATATTAATATTAATTATTACACACACCCAATGTTTAAGTAATACAATATTAATTATTAAACACACCCAATGTTTAAGTAATACAATATTAATTATTACACACACCCAATGTTTAAGTAATACAATATTAATTATTACACACACCCAATGTTTAAGTAATACTATATTAATTATTACATACAATATTAATTATTACACACACTCAATTTTTAAATAATACAATATTAATTATTACACACACCCAATGTTTAAGTAATACAATATTAATTACTGCTAAAGACTTCTCTTACCCTGTGACTATTCCCAGTGTAATCAATGCTTTCTAGAAATAAAACGAAAACAATACATTCAAGCATTGTTTGCAGTACTTGTACTTATATACGTGTGAACCTACTAACGTATTTTCAGCATGTATAATGTCTGCCTCACATTTCATCATCTTTGTACATGTATTGGCCAAATCTTGTTAGTTCAAAAAGGAAAAGTGAGTCATTATTACTAGGCATTCTTTGTTTCTCAAGCTAAATAAAACGGCGCATTGAAATAGATCTTCTTGGTATATTCACCCCAATCCCAGTTGGAAAAGAATGCCAAGATTTTAAAGATATAAATAGCTAGTTGCAAGAACTTTACCATCTTGAAGTCGGCCTATAATTTCTTCCTGAGTGCAATGGTACTGGCTGGATTAGTGCGACACAGGTAATACTAATACATCTGAACAGCATCGTGCATACTGTCTTCATACATGTATAAGATTAACCTACAGTACAGTCAATATATGCTGATATGTGGATGGGATATCCAAAGACAAAGAAAACATTATTCTGGAATGTATTCTCGTTTAAAATACTCCAGATGAGGGACGTTTGTTTCATGATACTAAATCTAGTACGTTCCTACTAACAACAGTATGGGGTAGTAAATGGGCAATAGACAATGAATCTACCTGTAGATGTAATCAGCGAACATGGTTCACTTAAAAAACCTTGTGATTGCTACAGTACAATGTTCATTACCCGTGAACTCGTTTCCAGCTCAGCGCAATCGGTATGAATAATAAACAACGATGTAATAGATTATCATTTTGTTACGTGATGGAATTCCAGGTTATAGACAGACCTAGTCATGTCTGGGCTAATTTAAGACCCGGCGTTCAAAGCGCTAGGTAGATGTGTGTAGTCAGCAGGATGCACGTGATGTAGTAAGTTGTAACAAACGCTTGTCAGCGGATGTCAAAACGTCGGCTCGAGGGAAATTCACGAGCCCGAACATCCCAAACACGAGGAAGCGTGTTGTGAAACCCTACACCTACCGGCTTGCTTTATATGGATGTCGGGATCCCAGGGCTAGGCTTATCTCTTCTGAAACCCGACACGCCGCTACCTTCCCTCGGCCAGACAGAACTCGGTAACTACCGGAACCCGTTATGTTTACTGACAACACCATCCTTATCCACAAATACGTCTATTTCGAATTCTTCATTGTCCTGATGGTTTTCAAGATTAATACTAATAGTAATGTTTCCTTTGCCAGGAATGCTTTCCCAACAAATATAGTACAGCATTCCTTTCCTGCATGTGGTTTCGTGTATTGCGCTATCTAAATATGTTTGGCACTGACAATTATCAGCACGTGCAAATTACCAATAGGCATTTTGACCCTGAAAGGGCACAAGGTCAGTTCCGTTGTCATGAGTGATGACCTCATCTTATTAACATACTATTTGAAAGCGGACCTTTAAAGGCAGGTAAGTGTTATGCAGTATTCTAGAACTGACAGATCTCGTCTGCGGTTTAGCCAGCCTTCCTGGTTCAGCCCACGGTACCGCTGTAGCACTGTTGGTGAATCACAAAAATGGCAGCCAGTGTATAAGTGCCAAGTATCTCGCCGCCTCGCTCCAGTTATCCAGCCTTCCCTGTGCTGTGAGCCTCCCTCCTGGATCCCGGCACCTTGCTCCAACCCACCCCGTAGTGTAGACGCCGGGAAGCCATCTCCTACTGATAATACTTTTGATATCAAAAGTATTTATCACTCATATCTGTCACCATGGAAACTAATGGAGATGTTTCGGAGCCCGCCCCTGCCCCCGCGGCTGACGAGGTATCAAATGAACCACCACCACCACCCCCTGTCTCAGCGCCGGCCCCCGAGGAGGACGTAGTGACCACTGTCAAAGAACAGGTGACAGTCAAAAAGACCACCCCGAAACCTCCACCGGAACCGGTGACACAGCCAGTGAAGCCAGTGAAACCAGTGCAACCCGAACCCGAAACAAGACCCAGACAACCAAAGAGCTCCACGACGTCTTCGTCTAAGAGGTCCAGTTCACATCGGACCACCTCCGCCTCGTCATCGTATTCCTACCCTTCCACCCGGACTACCCCGGGGACATACACCGGACGTAGCTACCCGGATTACTATCACGAACTTCAGAGGGATTTCCATGGAATGAAACCATCGGTGCTGGACAACATAAGCAGCCACCCGCTTCTGTTTAGCCGTGCGTACGAACCAATACGAAATCCTCACCTCAGTGCTAGAAGCAGGAAATGCATTCGTGACGCGGCTGACTTGGCTAGTGTGTCACCGGGATTAAAAAATATTCTTGAAGTAATGTACACTTTTACATACTTACACGTTCAGAATCATTCGCCCACATCTTGTTATGATTCTTACCATTATTTAATCGAGCAATATTAATGGACGTATAAACGTTTTTGTCATATTTAAATATATTCATTTTACAATTGGTCAATGCCTTTTTGGTTTACTTTCTTTCCTAATGTAGTAATATTTGTTATATTGTTATGTCCCCTCCTGGATATACATTCTCAAGATGCTCGGCTGTTTATCCAGAACTAATGGCTCCTGTCTTTCGGTGCCGATCGTAAACACGTGCGCATGCATACAGTCCGTCAACACTTCCTAGTGATATGTCAAACTCTGATAAGAACCAGCGCGTTATGATAGCGCTCCTCCGTGACTTTTCTGACACAATAAATTTACCAATTATAGGTTTCTTCGTACGTCTTGAGTGTAGAATTGATACGTCAGCAGGTTAGGGCTCGGCTCCATCTAATCTGGGGCCGTCCAGCTCCACGTACCGAGAAAGCAGATCGTCTTCGCATCATTCTATAGATAGTTGAGTTTTGAAAAAGTAAACTTCTCGAATTACCGCGAGCTGGCTTCCCTGTTAAAATGGACTGACTCACAAGTGAAGTATGCGAGTTCTGACTCAGTGCACTGATCTCTTTCGGGAACCAGACAGTAAGTAATCGTGAACAGCCGACCATCTTCCCTCGTCTTAGAACCCCTAGAGGGCCCCTCCCCTACCACACCCACCCCTATCCACGTTACACGTAGTCTAGTTACAAATATTTCACAATGACTACTCGTGCGTTACAGGCCAGAATTGAAGAACTTGAAGAGGAACTTGAGGCAGAAAGACAAGCTCGGTCCAAGGTAACCATAAATGCCAAATTTTATTAAAATACGGTTAAGATTTACTTCAACATCTTATTTGAGGCAAGCTATTCTGAAATTGGTCCGCGGAACTTCTGAATTTATAGAAGTATAATTAGGACTTCAATCAAACAAAATTTAAATAATTATTGCAACCATTCATAGTTATTCTTTGATATACTCTAAGGTTAGTATTACATTTGGTTCGTGCTTTCTCAATAACGGAATGCTGTTGAATTATAATAGATCGTTCCGTTGCGCCATGTAAGGTTTCAAACATTTACGTAATAGTTATGTTGGCATATCTTCAAACCAGCGTGAAACTGGCGTGTTTTTTTGTACAAGTAATTGTTTGAGCAAAGGGTACATATAGCTCCTGCTGCTTCTATAAATATACCAGCTCTATGCACCAAACATATGTAGACGCCTTGGAATACCTTAAGACAACAAGCCCCGTGTTCTGTAGATAAGGCGATCTACGATATCACTAGCAATTACTCACGCTGGCCTTCATATAAAGGCTTGCGTTGATTCTATATTTGAAGTATTTCCCTGGTTTATTAACAATGCAACAGCAGATTTCCAAAGTAGCATATATATCCCTACTGCTGTTCGATCTCATATAGCAAGCAATTACTCACTCTAACCTTCATATAAAGGCTTCCGTTGATTCTATATTTGAAGTATTACCCAGGTTTATTAACAATTCAACAGCAGATTCCTAAAGTAATATACATCGCCCCATTGCTGTTCCTTTGGCGTGGGATAGTAACACTACAAGAAACAAAGAACTACTACTAACTCACCTAGGTATATATTTAATGGGTACCACGTGTCTGATGTACAGGTTGAGAAGCAGAGGTCCGAGCTGTCTCGGGAGTTGGAGGATTTGGGAGAGCGTCTGGATGAACAAGGAGGGGCTACAGCGGCACAGGTGAGCTGAAAGCAGTTAATTACAGGTGTAGCTTTACTATATAGGTGCGGAGTGATACAACCACACGATCAAGCTGGCGCGTCTTACTATGTAAATGCTGATATTATTTAATGATATTAAACATTTATCATTTGGGATACATTAATATAAATATATATATATAAACATTTCAGACGTCCATATCAGCTTCAACTTTAATAGTGATATCAACAGTACTAAATAATAATGACATTCATATGCATATTATTAAGACACATGTTAACACTCTAGCAATTCTGAGCATAATGACGTAGTCCAGGTACCTAGACGTCTCCATTCGCCATTGAACTATGATTATTGTTCTCTTCATATGGTGGATTCTAGCTTCAGCCTATATGAGAAGATATCATGTGTCTATCAATTACATATCCTGTTGGTTACTTGTAGGTTGAGCTGAACAAGAAACGTGAACAAGAACTACTGAAGCTTCGTCGTGATCTGGAAGAGTCCACTCTTCAACATGAGGCACAGGTTGCTGCTCTTCGTAAGAAGCACACTGACGCCGCCAACGAGCTCAGCGACCAGGTCGACCAGCTCCAGAAGGTTAAGAGCAGGTGCGTGGCCGCGTCTAGTCGTAACTGTTATCTGATACTGATAGAGACAGGTGTTCAGACGTAACATCAAAAGTGAATAGATACACTTGTCACTATATATGCTTGTGTACCACTTTAAATCATCTGCATATCTTAAGAGGACAGGTTCACTGATTTGAAAATGAATGGCCCAAGCTACAACATTTTGAACAACGAACACTAAGTGTAAAAATAATTTTCCTGTCGTTTGTTATATTTATTAGTACTAAATATTATCTTAACTTGAACATTGTAGACTGGAGAAGGAGAAGAATCAATTCAAGAGCGAGGTTGATGACCTCCACGCCCAGATCGAGCATGTATCAAAGAACAGGGTCAGTATTCTGGAGATGTTCGAGTACATGTGAATACCTAAATATAGACTTTTAAAATAATAATAATAAACATGTTCTACACATATCATTAGCCTGTTCTGACATCATTAGTTCAATGACGACTATTATTGATGGATTCAAGTATTCTATCCAAATCTCAGAAAATTTACCAGCACATTCCCAAATAACTGGAACAGCATAACACATAACTCGACTTTGAATGAACATCAAAGTCGTAGGTTGTGTTATTCAGCATTTGTCTCTTTCTACCCATGGTGTATCTGATTCTATATATCTCGTGTCGCCATCCAGGGTGTCTCTGACAAGGTTTCGAAGCAGATGGAGGCTCAGTTGAATGAGCTGAACTCTAGGATTGACGACGGTCAGCGCCAGATCAGTGACCTGCAGTCCCAGAAGAACCGACTGCAGTCCGAGGCATCCGATCTGACCCGCCAACTCGAGGAGGCCGAGCACAGAGTCGGACATCTGTCCAAGGAGAAGTCCTCACTCACAGCCCAGCTGGAGGAAGCCAAGAGAAGCCTGGAGGATGAGACCAGGGTAAGCAGACGGCGCCTCTACCAATAACAACGGCATCGAGTGAAGACGTCACTATTAGTCGGCTAGAATAACAACAAACCAAATGGGAATGGAATACCAAAACATTGCATACAACATTAGCAATGTTTTCTAGAATAGCTGGTGTTTATTAACTGGAATGTTAGCCAGACATATAGGTAATTATTAGACGTCAGCCAGACAGCTATATTTGTGTGGGCAAAGATCCAATATATTTATAGTCTCCATGTGTCGTACTCACTGGCTGTTAACAATTTGAAGTGTTGAAACCAGACCATCTATGGACAGCACCTCCACCAATCATGTTAAATCATTTTAGCTTGATAATTTATGAATAACGTGTTAGTACATTCCTGTCATTCTAGATAAGTGTCTCATTGCTGAATTACGGTATGCATGCCTATGTTGCTAACTATTAGTATTTATTAATATGAAAACTATATGCTTAGTTCTATGTGTGACTCCCGTGTCGGCTACAGGCTCGCCAGAAGCTTCAGAGTGATGTCAGGAACTTGAGCGCTGACCTTGACGCCGTCCGTGAGCAACTGGAGGAGGAACAGGAAGGTCGCTCTGACCTCCAGAGACAACTCTCCAAGGCCAACACCGAGGTACAGCAATGGAGGTCCAAGTTCTAGGGCGATGGAACTGCCCGCGCCGAGGAACTGGAGGAAGCTAAGTGAGTCACGTTCAAACAAGGAAAATGAACAATAAACTATATTTTTAATACTCCGTTTTCTGTAACTATTAATTTTTTAGGACGATATTGTAACAGTTTTTTCCTATGTAGAGGTTCACTAACATCGTCTCGTATGGGCGAAATATTCCCAGCTGCGACCTAATGCATTAATTTATTCATTTATCCATTCCCTAACCTGGAGATAAAGAGATTTAGAGAAGATTGTTCTGAATCCATTTCCTTATATTACTCAGAGAACGTAAAATGATTCAACATGTAACACCGGCAAAGACGATAAAGTTGTATGTAGAGTTTACATTCGTTGGTTATTGGGAGAAACCCCACATCACTTGGATTACTTCTTACTTCAAATTTAGAAATTAGAAATTAAAGTATTCCTCATGCATATACTTTATATTGCAGGCGCCGTCTGCAGGCTAAACTCAACGATGCCGAGCAGAACATGGAGACCGCCTACGCTAAGGTCAACGCTCTGGAGAAGGCTAAGGCTAGACTGCAAGGAGAACTCGAGGACCTTATGGTCGATGTTGAGAGAGTGAGTAACACAACTATCTTGGAATTTTCCAAACTTAAAATATACGACCGTACACTCTTAATGTATCCAAATGCAAGCAACGTCTTACTATCACGAATATAATTTAGACAGTTGTTTAACAATATATGTCACAGGAAAATGGTTATTAATCAACTACTAAACAAAACATTTACTAAATATATCGACACGTCAACATGCCTCACAATGACATTACAACGTCGCTGTCTCTCCAACAGTCCAATGCTAACGCCAACTCCCTGGAGAAGAAGCAGCGTGCGTTCGACAAGACTCTGGCTGAGTGGCAGGCGAAGGTGAAGGACCTGCAGGCAGAGCTGGAGAACTCCCAGAAGGAGTCACGTGGTTACTCTGCTGAGCTGTTCCGTACCAAGGCCCAGCTTGAGGAGTCCCACGACCAGATCGATGCTGTCAGAAGAGAGAACAAGAACCTTGCTGGTAAGTACCAATAACCCCTCATATGTGGCGGGCTAGGTAATGTTGAGTTTGTCGGTATATGTAAAGAAGACTTAAATTGCGTGACAGTTATGTTTCGATAATATGTATTCAATCAGACTTTGTACTCATCAATTCATTGCAATAGTATATGAAACTATGACATCAATGAACTGATGTTGTTTTCCAGATGAGATCCACGACCTCACTGAGCAACTCACCGACGGAGGCCGGAACGTCCATGAGATCGAGAAGGCCCGCAAGCGTCTGATGATGGAGAAGGAGGAGCTGCAAGCTGCCCTGGAGGAGGCTGAGGCTGCCCTGGAACAGGAAGAGGCCAAGGTGATGCGCGCGCAGCTTGAGATGTCTCAGGTCAGATCCGAGATCGACAGACGTATCCACGAGAAGGAAGAAGAGTTCGAGAACACACGGTAAGCTATGGAGTCTCAGTGTACTTAAATAAGCAATTTCCTGAAAATATGTCGGTAGCCAAATCAATGATAATATGCAAGCCACAGTTATATGCCAGGGTGTTTCTAAAACATAGTCTATTCATTTACATGTGTCCATATATCCTTCCAGCCGCAACCACCAGCGTGCTCTGGACTCCATGAACGCCAGTCTGGAGGTGGAGGTGAAGGGCAAGACTGAAGCCATGAGGATCAAGAAGAAGCTGGAGTCTGACATCAACGAGCTGGAGATCGCCCTGGACGGAGCCAACCGTGGACGTGCCGAGGCTGAGAAGAACATCAAGAAATACCAGCAGACAATCAGGGTATGTTATTACAGAATACTGGCATGTATGATGAATCGTATGCATAAAGGATCGTCTAATGTCCTGCTGGATGAGAAATGCACATGACTTAGTATGCACACAATCACGTCAAAGCATAAGGTCATTTAGAAACAAAATTATTCTACTATTCCAATATGTTGTGACATGCTTCATCATAAGCTATATATGAACACGTTCTGCTTCTAGGAACTCCAATCTGCCGTTGAGGAGGAACAGCGCAACCGTGACGAGGTGAAAGAGTCCTACAACATGGCCGAGCGCCGCTGCACCATGCTCACTGGTGAATGCGAGGACCTGCGCACGGCTCTGGAATCTGCCGAGCGCGCCCGCAAGGGAGCTGAGAACGAACTCCAGGACGCCAACGACCGGGTCAACGAACTGGCCGCCCAGGTGTCCTCTGTGGCCAGCCAGAAGAGGAAGCTGGAAGGATATGTTACAGCCATGCAGGTTAGTATGCACGTAGCATCACTGGTCATCATAGTGTACGTCGCGCTTAGGAAACACATAAGTAAACATACGTGTAACAAATTGGACTAACAGGAATTTCGATTGATTGATTTGAAGCATAACGGTACGGGAATCTTTCCCCAGTACACGACGCGATATGGATTACACATGTATAATGGCTGAAGTTGAGCTATCCTACAAAATCAGTTTGATATAGGTCCAACTGTACCAATGATCTCGTATTTTCTCTTCAGGCTGACCTTGACGAGATGAACTCTGAGCTCCGCTCCGCTGAGGACAACGCCAAGCGCGCCGTGTCCGATGCCGCCCGTCTGGCTGACGAACTCCGCCAGGAGCAAGACCACAGTCTGCAGATTGAGAAGCTGCGCAAGGGCATGGAGGGCCAGGTGAAGGAACTCCAGGTCCGTCTGGATGAGGCAGAGTCACAGACCCTCAAGGGAGGCAAGAAGATGATCCAGAAACTCGAACAGAGAGTAAGTATCAATTATCTAAATGCTTGATAATACGTTATACAATAGTTTTCTTTCAAAAATTAAGAGCAATATGACTTCCTGAAACTGGCCGTATTTATTTCAAGAACAAATTAATGTGTCTTTCTGTTTGGATCTATTGAGCACTGTCTTCAACGATGCCTGATGAAAATGAGTTGTATAAGATTGTCTAGGTCTTACAACTACACTACCACCACCACTCGCACACTATTGTTCTCTACCCGTATAACTGTAAACGATAGGCATATTTCAATGGATTTCCTGGTATTTCTAGGTTCGTGAACTGGAGTCCGAGATGGACAACGAGCAGCGCCGCCACGCCGACACCCAGAAGAACATGCGCAAGGCCGACAGACGGTTGAAGGAGCTAGCGTTCCAGTCTGATGAAGACAGGAAGAACCAGGAGAGACTTCATGACACCATCGACAAACTCAACTGAAAGATCAAGACGTACAAGCGTCAAGTAGAGGAGGCTGTAAGTTAACATCCTGTCCTGTCATTGGCTACTTTCCTCTTTGAAGTATATCCATATCCCGTGATGTTTACTGACAAAATATAGCTATTGTTGCCATAATCACATATACTGACTTGCTGCCTTGCAGGAGGAGATTGCGGCCATTAATCTGGCCAAATTCCGCAAGGTGCAGAATGAGCTGGAGGATGCAGAAGAGCGCGATGACACTGCCGAGAGCACTCTTCAGAAGCTCCGTGCAAAGAACCGCAGCTCTGTTTCCCAACAGCGCACCAGCGCTAGCCCTGCGGTGAGTTCTCAACACTGATTCTTTTAACAATGTAATCTATAACAGTCAACACTACAAAGGTTATTACGTAAACAATATTAATTCTATCAATTAGAAAATGATTACAATGAACGGAGGACACTTTTGAAGTGGTGTTAATACAGTCCATCAGTGATTTTCTGGTGTGTACGTCACTGTTGAATGAGACCGGCACTGTTGAATGAGACCGGCACTGTTGAATGAGACCGGCTAAACCAAAGAACCAGTAGAAGTCAACATGTATCGTAATGGATGACGTATTGGATTTCAGGGGGTTAGGGCAAGAAGCAGCGATCGCGGCTTCAGAGCTGGTTCGCAATGTTAAATAGGTAACTGGTGCCTTGCTGTGCCATGAATGCAGTATCATTGTAGCAATGAACATCAGAGTGCACCTATAGTTTGCATAGCAGTCTCAATCCTATTTAGATACCAAGCATGATGGATTTTCTTTTCCAGAAATGATTTGAATAGATGGATCTATACTTAGAAAGCACTTAGGTTGAAATGAGCACTATTTTAGGAGCTAAGCAAATAGGAGTGTATGTCATTGTGGTAGTTTGGTGAAAATATAGATGTAGTGCATTTTTGAAATAAGATCATTAGAAGACACCTAAAGGACAATGTATTTCCAAATCTGCATCCCAAAGCGCAACGTACATTTTCTATAAAGGATAGGTATCCTGTCTGGCGTTTCATTGTATGTCATATATTAAATGTCCCATGGCACATTTAAATACTACGTGTATCTTATTCGTATTTGATTGTCTCCCCTACCAGCCTTCCAGACTGCGAGCGCCCTCTATTGAGTAAATAGTAAGTGGACGTCGGTTCCAAGGTAGCAAACCATGTCGATGTTGTCTACATAATTTATTAGATAGAATTGCTCACGTTTAATATTTCAGCTGTGCTTAACGGAGTGTGGTTTGGTGTGATAGTAGATAGTTGTCACCCCATCCTGTACTTGTGAGACGCTGATCAGCGTGCACCACGATCATGTCTAGAAGTTCTCACGTGACTAAAAATGTGTTCAGTGACTAGAATTTTAAGTAGTTTTGTTTTAATCATAGTCTCCTAGCAGCGATACATCACATGTTGTGTAACACGATCAGGAACCGATGGTGTACGATAGCGTAATAGGCCTATTTAGGATAGAAAGTTTAATTAATATTGTTTAACTGCCGTCTACGGTATCGTACAACGTAATTATGATGATTTCCTTCTAGAGGGAAGAACCACCTCCTCCACAGCAATAACATAAGCAGACTTCTAGTTTTAGTTCCGGTGTAAGTGCTTCTCGAAATATAACAGTGTTTTGAGTGAGGAGTGAATTTTGTCCTATGCCTGTTTCTATGAATACATCTATCTTGTCAGAACCAAATTGTCTGCAGCATTCCTTCTATTTCCGGTTCCATAGGTCTCTATGGGAACATCCTTCCTCGAATTAAACTGTGTTTAACCAAACATGTTCACAGTATTCTGCATTGTTATCACGATCTCATAGCAGCCCTTCCCATGACTAATTATATCCTCAAGTACAGTATCACAAATCAACATACATAATTCAACCTAATTGACTTAAACACTTCACATCATCGTCACCTCGTCTGTTTTCAACCCATATTTTCCCGTTTATGGTCTAATGTGTGATATCTTTGTTTATCCCTTCTCTTCTCCTTTCCAATCTGCCCTGATCTCATCCTACCCTAATCACATCATTGGTTTGGTTCTCACTCGGCATGCGACTTCCGGTTTGTGTTTCAAAACCGATTTGCATAACGTGTGAATCTACTGCTAATAACGGAATGTTGATGAATTGAATATGATTAAATGTGCCACGTGTTCCTATAGAATGGGAAGGTTAATAAGAGATGTCATGCCCACAGATATATAGGACGGCAACAGAATACCCCTACACATGTTGGAAATTCGGGATACAGATGAGTGTAACAACGGATTAATAATAGACACGGTGGAATCGCTTTCATATTAAGAAATACAGTGCAAACATCACTCAGTAGCTATTGTAAGCCTTTTTACCGTAGACGTGGTAAGGTTTGTACAGTATCATCCCGCGCTATAGTAAGCCTACAAGTACAGTTAAATACAGTAAACCTTATGGTAAGAATCTTGTAGTTTATTACAATATAGTGAGCATTGTACAGTTTCACAACAGTTTTTCATCGATTATTATATGAACTTCCAATACCAAACTAAATTGCAACTGTTCATGTTCCAGATGCCTATGCAGCGTCACACTTTGCACGTGACGACTCGAGGAATGAACTTCCGCCGCTCTCTTACTCCGTCCAATGAGGGAGATGATTTTGACTATTAATGGCTAGGAGGGCGTACTTTTGTTAGTTATTGCCTAATAAGGGCCTTATTGGTTATTAATCCCTATCAGGGGCCCTTCCTGGCTTTTCCCGACTGGCTCCGTGTACATATATTTGCTATCAGGTCTTGCCGTTCTTAAGGGAACCAATCCACCACACTCTGCTTGAATTCAATCTTGCCAATACATTTGACATTTTAAAGATTTTTCCAGATTGTTCGGAAAATATCAATCGTGTTTGTCGAGTGGTTTTTCTCTTACCGAGACGCAGAACACACAAAAAAATATTTCTCTATAGTTGTGTTAGAAAGTTCATAACTGTTTGTTTTTCTCACATATAATATGTATTTGTAATTTCTAGCCGATGACAATGTGTATTACGATGTGAAAAGTTTATTATATTTATGATAATTTATTCCCGCCCGTGATAGGGGAAGATTGCAGATACAACGTGCTAAGCATGCCCCTCATTGGACATCACAACGGAAACAAACTGAGATATTTGGACTTGTTTCTTGTTTCCTTTGTGCCACAACGAAATTTTAGAGTGATGTACCCCCAGGACAGTAATAAATATTGTCTCAACAATTCTTGGCAGTATTGTGTTACTCTAAGAAGAACAAATACAGGTTTCCTTGTTAATCACGCCGGTATGATGGTATCGCACTGCTATGGGTGTTCTTGGTGTTTAACAAAGATAGATCCTTGGGGCACTAGTCTGTGTATTGTTTCCCAATCTCTCATCTAAGTGCTAGATACCATAGCGCCCTGTAGCGATTTCTCATACATTGGAATCGTGCCCTTACAGTGTGCTACTGGTCTCGTAATGGATAAGAGAGTAAGGAAACGATACCCTGATTGGCTGCACGTGGAACAATGGTTTCTCCGGAAGTCGGACAATGTTTCAAGAACAGCTTCCGGTTATATCTGGATCACTGAAGAGCGCATTGGTTTAATATTAGAATCGTTATAAATTATACAAAACTTTTTGGAATATGATATAGCTCGGTATATTATCGCCAATTGTGGTCTTTTGACTAACATTCGGGAGTATGTTTACAACTGTAGTTCAATGAGTCTCATGCTGAATATGATTGAAAAACAGGTATATGGTTCTTGTTCAGAAGAACTTAGATAAAGCAATGACGAGATGTTCCAGTATTGCTTTGGATACGGAGTCTTCATGGTGCGTTCTACAGTGATCTAGTTAAAATATGACACTACAACGTGTGCATGTACGTGGCATATCGGAAATAATAATACCAGGGCAATATCGAACTATTATGCATACGTGCTACAACAATACTGAAAACCACTATATGGACGGCATAGCATTTATTTGTATTTCCATGTGAATTAAAGGCATACAATCACAGATATGTATGGCCGTTTTTGACTAGTTCTTAGCTACAACTACAAAGTACATTCACTT
>JAULBP010003458.1:0-14240 GCA_032355345.1 Lepetodrilus pustulosus
TTAAATGTTTGTTAAGTTAACTGCATAGCTTTGAGTTGGAAATGACAAGGATATTGTGCTTGTAATATACGAGTAATCCTTCATCGTCGCCCTTATAACGCCGCCATTTTCTCCAATGCGTGCCGGGCGTAGCAACAGTAACCGCGATGGGCGGGGCTTAGTAGCTTCGGTCGGATCCATGAATTGTCCTAGGGTCCAGTTATTTGCACTGGATGTACCCCCAGGCTTGTTTTCCACTAAAATCACAATCGTCTGTTGATGTACTTGTATCCAGAGTCCTTTTCCACAACGTTGTAGCACTACGACCATAATATCTCCTATACTAGTGTACCTGTATGACAAATTGTGATTATTTTAGCACTATGCGAGTATTATCTCCTATATCTGTATGACGAATTATGATTATTTTAGTTTTGTGGAAAAGCATCCTGTAAATTAATTCTTTCTTAATAGAGACATAGAGAATATGTCTAAATATTACCATAAACTGATAAGCTGTGATGTGTTTTGAAAATGGCTCTAACCCCAATTCAAACAAACAATTATTTTTTTATGAAATGTTAAAAATTTCTTCTTTTAAGAAGTGTTAAAAATGTAATGACATGTACAGTATTTATCATTGTTAACATTCTAATTTCAGGAAATTGAAGATGTAAAAGAGTTTTTACAAAAGGTCCTTCAACAGAAGAAAGATACTGACAAATAACGGGATAGGGTTTAGTCGAGAAACATGCACTATATTATTCCATGTAAATAACTATTTTGTTTACAAGTCAAAAAGAACTCTGAAAACCAAGAGGAGGCAACTCTGATAGATCACTAGGGCTGCTTGATTTGGCAGAAAGCTGCTTTTGAAGGTACCAGCACGTCGCGTGACAGCGAGATGGCAAATAATGCAAACCCGGCGCAACCTGGCTCAGTCTACTTAGTAGACTTGTTTTTGTCTAGTCGGATAGAAATTTGCTGGGTAGCTGTCAAATAAAACGATCTAGCCGGCAAAAGTACCTTAAGCGGTGCTCTCAAAACCTAGCCGGTTTGCCAAAGGAAATGCCACTAATGCTTTACCAGTAAAACTGAATATGAAAACCATGATGTGAATATTGCCAATGTAGATGCACAAAATCTGTTTAGCACTATTGCCACATTAGTGACAATGGATTGTCAAGATTTGTTTATATGAAAAAGTACATGTAATGTGCAATATGGTATTGCTAGTGCTATTTTCGAATGACAATGATCGGTGAACAATTTTTCAAACAAGTGCAATTCATTCTACTACTTATGCTAAGTGTAGATTAAAAGCTTTCTATTTATTAAGACATACATTTACAAAAACAATTATAGAGGCATGTCAGAATTTTGTAAAATGATAATTTCTGCCACAAAGAAGGTATGAACTTTGAACTTTTAGGCTGCTTAACCAATATTCATTTAAAGTTGAAAAAAAATATAGGGTAGCTCAAATTAAGGGCTTCACCCCTTCTTTTCTCTTTTCCCAGGGTTTGCCTGTGAATAAAATTATGATAATCAGGAGTTGGTACCCTAGCAAAGCTAAATTAGAAGTATCTTTGTAATTATATACTGTTTAGCATTAGGACAGTACTCCTTGAAGTCACAGAATGTTAAAAGTGCCATCTTGGATTTTCCAATTGAGTTTTTGGTTGCATCTGTGTGTTTGAAGATGAATTATTTGTATTGTCAGAATTTATGTGTGATATCAAGAGTTTATCAATAATGTTTTTGATTTTTGTACATAGAATATTTCGTTTTGTATAATTTGTATTTGACTGGTTTGACTATTTTTCATGCATTTCTGTAATCCAGTGAGGTGAGACTGCACAAAACCCCCGAACAACTTTACCTTTCAAGACCTAATTACGTTGTTATGAAATATGGTACTACTGCTTATATGATGGAAATTTAACCATGAAATGTCAGTTATATTTCTGATTTAATTTGAAATACATGTCTGACAAGATGTTTATGCATTGAATTACAGTATATTTAACATTAAATCAACGCCAACCATACAAAACTAAGTACTTGATTATTCTAATTAGAACACATGCCATAGACTGATATTACTGATCATACTTCTGGATTCCTGAACAACAAGTGTTATAATAATGCTTCCCCGAAAATTACATCGATGTGAAAGATTTACACTAGTGTTTTGTATTGATGTTTGTTGGGATTAGCAAATAGATACATTATTATCATCATCATCATCATCATCACTGCCCTCTTCCCTCTCTGTCATGTTTAATTAATAGTACAAACAAGTATCCACTGGTGTTCTCAAAACCATCGTGCACTGATTATACCAGTTTATGATGCATTTTTGGCCTCATTTGTCCCGAAGAGATCAATTTATGTACGTAAGTGATGTTTATGGACAGTTGTTCATATGTTGGAAATATGTCTTTACCACTTGAATTATTCACTTTACACCTCAACTGTGACTACACCATGTTACATAGACCCATGTTTTGTGTGAATGCTCGTCTATACTCTGTATATTATGGTGTCTTTTGTATGGGTTCCATGGCTATCCATATGTTCTAGTAACCAAGCAGATGCTTTGCTGTTTTGTTATCTTTAAGAAGTGTAGATGGCATTGAAAAGTAAAGTGATGTCAGGCACCAAAGAACAGTTTGAAATACAGCTCTAGAATTGAATGTTCGGTCCTTCGTTGACATTGATATTGTTACAAAGAGATCAAGTTTTCATAACACTGTGACAGGTGTTTTTGGTTAGTTTTTAACCTTTAACCATGTCTGTATAAAAACATTGACCATGTTCGTTGGGAATGATAATATGACTATGAAGTGATTACTTCTTCAGATATGAAGGCCTATTCATGTACAAAAGACATCATGATATTACACATATTTACAGTGCAGTTGATTGCTAAAAGCATACTATCACAGATTGTTGACCTAAATAATGGACAAACAAATTTCTATCTGAGACTATTTGCGTTTGATTTGTGTACCCAAAAGTTGTTTACTGATGCACTTATTCCTCAACACTATATGACTATAACAAATTTAATATTTTATATGGATGGATGCTACGGAACATTAAATTAATTAATTATCTTGGATGCTTCAACTGATCTGTTGAAGGACATGTAGCCGTAGCATATGCTTTAGTCATACCACTTTGATTTATGTCCCCTTGCATCAATATAATGAAGCAAAATATAATACACCCACATTCAGGAAATCAAAATCACTTGATTCAGTCTATCATGTGGTTGCAGTGAGATTTGTTCTACCACACAGGAGTAGAAAAGCTTTTTGAAGTAAAAACATACAAACATGATCTTGTGTATGTTAAGTGAATGTACTTTGCACTTCTAGCTAATAACTAGTCCAAAACGACCAATAATATCTGTGATTGTATGCCTTTAACATAATGTTAAACGTTCCCAAATAGATGTGCACAGATTCTTTAGTACCATCATTCCTCTATTTGTGATAGTATAATCATTTAGACATTCAAATCTTTCATCTGATCTATGAATGTGCACAGCTTACTACTGATTTAAAAAACGAGTTGGTAGACACAATTTCTAGCGATACTTTCTAGCATGATTTCTAAAGCTGAATATACTGAAGATATGGTTTGAAACTATGGAAGCCATAGACATGGCTACTGTCAGCCCACAGCGTCTGCAGACAAGTCTGTCGTAAGATGGCAGCATGGGACTAAGAAAGCAGCCTGGGACTAAGAAATCAGCCTGGGACTCGCATCCCACCGTTCCCCTTAGCCGACATGTGGGACTGTCTGTTAAGCACACTTCTGGCCACACCCCAGGACGCATCACAAGGGTATCTGTTTGAAATACTGTAATTGTAATATTGCTGTTTATCATACACTATAGTGCTACTTGTATTATATTGCACCACTGGCTTTGTCTAGGAAGTTATTCAGCATGTTGAATTGAATGTATTCTGCAAACTTACATATATTTTTATTGTGTATTTCTCTTATTGAATTGATATTTCTCTTTTGTTTACAAACAAACAAAACCAATTGCAATTCAAGACACCACTTTGCCTTGCATGGAGATGTTTATTAGTTTAGTGCACTACACGCATCTCTTCCCTTGAAATACCCCAAACCAGTTTTTGTTGTACATTATTATTTAAAAAATCAATTCTACATGATTGCATGAAGCTGAATTTAAAAAAAAAAAGCTATTTATTAAGAGTTTCATTTTTACCTATTTTACCAATAATGCAAGATTTGCATTAATGACATTTACCAGATATGTTTGTATCCAAATATAGATACCGGGTACATCTGACAAGAACATTGAATATTTTGGATTTGTATAAACAAGATGGCCTCCATCCTTGGGATCCAATCTCAGAGGCTGCTCTATCATGAAGAACTACGTCTCTATACTGTAGTGTATGTAGAAGTCACTTTGCTTGGGATTTTAGGATGTTTGCCATCCAACTGTCGTACAAGTTACCATTTGAACATGTTTTATATAGATATATGATTGTGCTAATTTTGTTGTGGGAGTGAATAATTCAATGCTGTCTGATATCTTGGGCTACATGTATTATGAAGATGCACTTCTCTTGCTTTTGACTAGTCTTTGTAGTTGACTGATGCAACGACTGTTGTTAGAATGTTTATACTTTGATTTTGTTTGCAGATTTATGCAATGTTGTACAACTCCAAATATTCATAGTCTTCATTTATTCCAATCTTGATTTACTTATTTCTAAAGTGATTTTCTGAATTTTGTTTTCAATTTGGAACAAACACTGCTGTTGCTATGGTAGATCTAAATAATTAGAATAAACAACACACTTCTTTATGGATATAGTAATGACACTATAAACCATGGTTAATTAATCAATGGATTAGATGTTTGCACCTACGCGAGGGACATTGAAAAAATTAACAATTTACGCCATTCTAGATGATATGTAGACAACTCCATCGAACAAATATACATTATTTTTTCTTGACTCGTAACATATTTAAAGATATGTAATTATTTCTAAATGAATGTTAGTATGAATTGAGGGACAGCTAAAATTGATAAATTTCCCTTTATCTGAGAATCGGTGCATAGTATTTTTTACTCCAGATTTTTTCCAAAACAATTAGATATTTCTGATTGTATGCTGTTTAGGTGGCTATTGTTTAGTTGCGTATAGGTGAAATTTCCCACTGCAATATAATGCACTACTGGTAATTCAATCAATAATTTAATATTTATCAACCAGTGTGAATCTTACATCTAGCAAATCCTGATGGAGACCATCCTAAGTCAGCATTTGAAAATACTACCGGTAGTAGTACTTGTAGATCTTAGTGTAGAAGAGCATATTGGATATTTCAACTTTTTTCACTCCTAACTGATATAATTCATAGTACCTGAAAGAGGAAAACCACTGAAATTAAGAAATTAATATGGTATCAAGAGAATGTTGAAAAGTTCGTTAAAGCTCACTCACTTATTGAGTGGAAGAGCTACCATTCCAACTGCTGTTTGTTCCATACCGGTGTTGGGCCTGGTTAGTTGTACATTTAATATTATGACATTGTTTAAATAGACTCACATTTCTTGTACAATAGTCACCATATAAACATGTTTGAAACCATTGTAATGTGTTGCCTCTTTATCAGACAAGAGAACAGAGGCCTGCCTCAATGGTCAACTGAGTAGTACAATTTTGCATCAACACCAAACATGATGTTGAAAATGTATTACAAGCTACCTTTGGCTTTGCCTTCTTTTGTTTAAAAGCATGCTATCCCAGCTGGTTGACCTATATAACGGACAAATAAATTTCTATCTGAGACTACTTACACTTGATTTGTCCACCCCAAAGTTGTTATTTACTGATGCACATATTCCCCAACATTGACAGTTGACAAAAAATTTATATCTTGTATGAATTACGGTTACAGACCAATAATTATCTTGTTGTTGATGCATTCAACCGATCTTATAGGAAAGTGACCAAATGTTTTCAGTAATCTCCCTTTTCATGTGTATAATAGAAACTTTCTGAGTACGATTTCATGTTCAAACTCAATTTCATATGGAGATTTATGAACAAAACTAGTTGAGCATGAAATCGCACCCAAGAAAGTTTCTCTATCTCGGGGGCCAGAAGACCCATTTGACTGGGTTAGGTTTTGAGCAACAGAAATGCTACCAGACTCCTACCAGCTGGAAAATCAAATTTACCGAAACATCTAGTCCGTCTTGAAATCTATGTGAAACCTATTTTACAGAGGGTAGGACTGTGACGTTGCTTTTAAAATTTGAAAATAATATTAATATTGTAGGTAATTTTGAAATGATGTCACAGTCAGAGAGATATAATTTAAGTGACATCATATTCACCTTTCAGAACACAGCTAGCATGCAGGATAAACATAAATTAAACGTGAACAGAAGAAAAAGTATTGGAGGAAAGACATAATTAAAACTTAGCCAACAAATGAATGATATTTAAAATATGTAATAATGCACAATCTAGATAGAGAGGGTGCATGTGTGTGTGTGAGACTGAGTATTTGATATTAATATTTTAGATATTCATTAATAAATATAACGTTCTCGTCTTTGCGAGAACACAAGGCTTTCCTTAGGTCATGTTAAAGGCATCATGGCTTTAAATAATTCATATTTGGCACAGTTAACTTCTGATGCACTGTTTAACCCTCTCCCAACTACAGCTAACCGGAGATGTAATAAAGAGCCGTGTATATGTACATAATCCAGCAGGGAGAGGGTTAACCCGATATGGAGCAAGGGAAGTAACTCTAAAACGAAGACTTGCCAAGCAAAAGCATGGTTTTGTCAAGGAGGTTATTTGGTGTTGGATCACCGCTTTTGCGGGTAAAATTGCAGAATATAAATCGATATTTGATTATTTGCAGGTGTTGACTTCATCTGATATGAAATAATTGCATTGATAAGCTTGTTTTGGTGTAAATAACTAGTGCGTCGACGGTGCACTCCATGACCACTGAACAGCTGAAAGAGTTCAAAGACGGGAAAAGGGATTTGATGCAGACTTGATATCCACTAGATGTCAACAGACTAGTTTGTTTCTTACAATCCCACAGCTGGCTGTCTTCTCTGGTTCAAGTATAGCAAACAAATCCTATTTTGGGACCGAATTTCATTCATCTTCTATTGCATCACTTTCATTATGTCAACCACAAGATTCTCTTTAGGGGTCACTTTAGGTTTTATAGGGGTCATTTGCTAGAAAAGGCTGTAGAGTCAACAACAATGTAGTTTCAGTATTTCTGTTCAAGGTGAACACTATCCAAATATAATGATAAGGAAGAGCAGAAGTCATTTTCAAGAAGGTGATATCGAATAATTATGTATCCATCAACAGCTGATCAATGTATCGCTTCAGTGGAGGCAAACATTGTAATAATTCAGGAAGAATAATTCTAGCTCAACCTCCGACATATATACACTGCCATCACTTAATATGATGGCAGAGTTACACCAATACTACATGTAGTAAAGGTGTCAAATAGGACAACAGACTAGTATGACGATCAAAGTTTTAGAATACTGCGGGCAGTGTTAGATGGACTGGCCAACCGGGCCAGTAACTTTTAATTTCTACTGACCCTGTTCAAAATCAGCTGGCCCAGAAGCCAACCGAATGTCATTATCACTTAAAATTTTCCTGGCCCGACGGACCCTCAAGTTTACAAAACTGCTGTCCCGAAGTGAAACTAACTGGCCTGGGGCCTCCGGACCAGCGGTAATTTCGAACACTGACTGCGGGTTAAGACAACTCGTCTCATTTGGCACTATATTACTAATGCTAGCAATAGTAGATAGTTTTAACTGAAATGAGGATAAGTGGATGATCTTGATTCTATCTGAATATGTTCAGTTGTATAATTATTTCCTGAATGCGTGCTATATTCTTCTGATACCAAGACCCTGTATTAATTGATCAAGTATATTTGATCCACATTTACTTCAAGTGTCGCTCTGTCATTCAGTTCTTGGTGCAGTGTTCCTCAGTCTAAAACTTGCCTAATCACGGAGATACTTTGGCCGTGTTTATGATCGGGTAGTGAGTATCATTACCACTACCCAGATATTGACGGGGGCCAAGGGGATACTGTACATTCAGCTGTCTCAGTGGCACAAAACAATGCCTTAAAAAACCCAGAAATAAGGTGGTGCTAAATAAATGTAATGTTTTTGTGAAGATGGCACTTTTCTCAACCCAAACTGTACCTCTTTGTTCCATGCCAGTTTGTGCAGGCGAGGTATGCGAGCACCAAGAACCCACAGGTATTCTTTGACATCAGCATCGGTGAGAAAGATGCTGGCCGTCTTGTCATGGAACTCCGAGCCGATGTTACGCCAACCACTGCAGGTAACGCCAACAAGAGCGCTGCTCGTGTGTACCTGTAGTAGCAGTTTAACCCTCTCCGTGCTGAAGGCAACCACAGATGCCCTAAAGAGCTGTGTCTGCCCAATCCAGCAGGGAGAGGGTTCAAGATGACAGTTGCTGTGACAGTAAAGCCAGTTGCAGACTATGTAAACAGCTCTATCCACTTATATTACTGAGATGTTGATGTCGCAGTACTCAATGGCAGCGGACTAGTGAGCTACTGACCTCGCAGCAGACAACTGTGCTATGTACACTGCTACAAGAAATGGCCAGAGATGCCGTAGCCTACCATGATTCCAACTCAACAAGATTGCATGCAGAGCTTGATCACTGAGCTTCTTTTTTCATAGTCTGCCACTGGCTTTTCTAGTAGAGCAATTCCTTTAATGTCGAAATAGTATCAGTTTAGTATTTACAAAATGCATTGTCCCAATTTGGAAGTTTAAAATATATACTTGTTTATACTTCTTTGTCCTTCCTATTTGCTTTTCTATTTGTGTTGTTTTAGCTGCTTTTGGTTGTCAGTCGACAATTATCAATTTCCTAATGGTCCGCCAATAATTGATTCAATGTGTGTCTACTTAATGGAGTATGTCAATCTTTGTTTTCAGAAAACTTCAGATGTCTTTGCACACACGAGAAGGGCTTCGGTTACAAAGGAAGCTCATTCCACAGAATTATCCCAAATTTTGTATCCTTTACGATATAGTGGCTAGCCCAGTCTGACATCATCATGATCATGGTTTGTACTCCATGGTGTGGACCAAGATGGAGGAGTAACATAAGTTAGGTGTCCAGGTGTGGGTGCTCACAGGACACTTTACCTTTTTTGTTGCATGTAAAAGTAAGCAAACAATTCATGAGAAGATTTTATTTAAATTGAGACGCGTCCCCAAGATGACAAAATGTTTTAAGTAGGATTTCATTCTAAGCTCAAATTTTATATGAAAATGTGAACAAAACTAGTTGAGCATGAGTTTCTGCTCAATAAAGTTTCATGATTTTGGACTCGGGACAGGCGAGATTTTCCTAAGCACTGACCATAGATGTGCCAGGGGGGAGATTTCACAAAGCATAATGGCACCGGGGGAAAATCCATCTACGGGGACAAGTTTAAGGATGAGAACTTCGATCTGAAGCACACTGGGCCAGGTATGACCATGTTAGAAATATTTTAATGATCAAAACAGAAATATGTCAATGATTAAAACACAGCTTCATTGTCTCTGGGGAAAAGATTAAACGGCTGATACAACGTTGTACTTATTGTGACGTATACAGGGTTCTAGACTAACATTTTGAGTTACTTGCCCGCAGGGCTAGTCAGGGCAAGTTGTAAAGGCACCAAAGCATCTATATGTTAAAAAATAGGTTGCCCGCAGTTCAGTTTAACTTGCCCCTGTACGTCGGGCATACCTTACTTAGTCGAGAGCCCTGAATGAAGCACAGTTATTGTAATAATGAATTTATTGGCGTGATATGTTTGAGAACAGGAGTAATTAACTCTTGAACATTTTCAGTTGAACCAAAAACAGCTGAATTTTCTAGTTTATTTTTCATTGATATTTGATTATGATATCTTTGCTTCCTGGGTGATGTATTTTGTTAATGAGTTTTGAATACAGTGTACAGTTTTCTTGTGTTTTAGAATATCCGGGCAGATCGTAGAGACGTGCGCACATCATGCGAGAGTACAAGATAGTCGTGCTGGGGAGTGGAGGCGTCGGCAAGAGTGCATTGGTAAGCAGGACGTCGAGATCTGGGATAAATATCTAAAGTATAATGTTTAACCAGGATAGAAAAAAACACTAGAATGGGTATTCATTGGAGATATTTTGAAATATTCACGCTGCAAGGTAAAGCATTATTTCTTTTGTTTTCTCATGTTTATGTTCAAAGTTAAGAATTCCTGCATTTTATGTCACAATATGATGTGATCAACAAAATAATGTATCGTAATATGCATAAATTCACGTAATTGACGTTGAACATGAGAAACGTAAAGGTCTCTATTAAATTTATTGATTAAGATTGTTAAACTTTAGGTCAATGCAGAATTTAATAAATCACATAAGAGAGCAATAATTTTGAGGGAATTTACTCAAGTCACTGTCTCCTGTGTCCATTTATATGTTAATTGTCTAAAATAAGTTTTATAAAAATATCAATATATAGATAATAGAATAAGTGTTGGTTATGTAACAAGCGGATATGGGATTTTTAAAGTTAGAATATTACCACGATTACTGACCTAGGAGGCACATTCATTGTATCTTTAACATTCTTCCTGAAAATAATATCTGTCAAATCGGGACATGATACATGTGATGTTTTCAAGAGAGGGACATCCATCCCACAGCCTGACATTTGATAGTGTAATCTGGTCCCAGCCTTAACCTTTGAAGGCTACTGGCAGTAGGACTGGTAATGGACATGTTAGCAGTGGGGCCAGAATCTCCATGATAGTACCTCTCTACCCAGTCAAGTCTAGATCATAGAGACAGCTGAGCACATGCCACACAAACATATGGGTGGGGGTGGGGAAGGTGGGTGGGTAGGGGAGTGTTGCGGTGCGGGTGGGGGTGGTTTGGATGAGGGAAGTTGTATTGCTTTACTCCAATCTGGTGTTTACCATGAATTACAAGTTTATTGTTGAGCCTTTTTGTGAAAGATTATGAAATCTATATGTCAGTTATTATGTAATACATGACATTTATACATTGTTGTGTACATATTGCTAAGCTTATTCATCAAGGCTGTTTTGAGTAATAGTATATCTGGAGAGATAAACATGAAGGAAGAAATGTATTTTTATTGCAGGTGAATTAACATGTCACGCTGCATGTAACTTATTATGTAATGCAAACAGAAACAATATCATCATGCTGAATTTATTGAATTAGTGCTTCACGTCACAGAGGGAATATTTCACCCATACATGATGACTATCATAATGCAGGGTTTCTACATCTGACGGAATTCTTGTTTTTGATTTCAGACGGTACAATTCGTTCAAGGAATTTTCGTTGAAAAGTATGATCCTACCATCGAGGACAGTTACAGGAAGGCAAGTTTTACTTATTACTATTACCTTTACTTTCTCCATTAGTCTTATTGATATGAAAGGGATACATTATAATCTGTCGTTTAAGTTTTCACTGTGGTACATTGTGACTTATTTGACGTAAATTTAATTTACCTGGAAAATTTTCAGTTGATGAGAAATATTGACGTGTTGAGAGTTAAATACAAATTAAAATGTTAAATGTTCATCTCTAATTCGTGTACATGTTCTGTGTGTTACAGCAAGTTGAAGTTGACGGTCAGCAATGTATGCTAGAGATCCTGGACACGGCTGGCACGGTAAGTCCTTACGAGACGATCTGACGACGTCATTGAGCACTGTTACACCTGTACATATAACACTACTGAGTATTGCACCAGGATCTGAGATTACCAAACTTTCAGTATGATTTTGTGCTCAAACTCGCATTTTATCTGGAGATTTGTGAGCACAACTTTGAGTTAAGCATGAAATCGTACTGAACGTAATCTCAGAGCCAGATCTCGCTAGCTGCTGAAGGGGTGGGTAGTAGCACAATGGGAAAACATTTGCACTGGAGCTAAAGGTCCTGAGTTCAAATCCTGTCCTGGGAACCACCAGGCATCAAAGTTCACATAAGTTGGATTTTTTACATGGTCGTGAGAGTACGCTCTTGTCTATATCATGGCAATGCAGTCATCATCCATGGTCTGTCAGTACTAGCCGGTGCTCAAATGTTTACTGACTGTCAATCCCTGGGTATCCATTCACAAAGCTCTCATCCACTAAGTGACCATAGCACTCTCTTTGCAGTGCATTAGCTATCGGCAAAGAGAGCACTGTGGTCTCTTGGTAGATAAGAGAGCTCTGTGAAATATGCAACGTGGGTGTCCACACTTAACTATTGGTGCGTTGACTTGCAGGAACAATTCACAGCGATGCGAGACCTGTACATGAAGAACGGCCAGGGCTTCCTGTTGGTGTTCTCCATCACGGCTCAGTCCACCTTCAACGACCTGGAGGAGCTCCGGGAACAGATCCTCAGGGTCAAGGACACGGACAATGTAAGTGGAGATAACTCATAGATAGATTCATGGCTCAATAACAGCAAACAGTCAAGAAATCTTGCGAACACTGGCGCGCATGCATGTAGCAAACTAAGCAATGTGTTTAACATGGACATGTCGCAGTTACTGAACATACCCAGGTTAACTCGGGGCTCTACATTAACTTTGTGAGGCACCTGTCCCTGTGCCCTATCGGACATGAAACTAGGTAAAAGGCTTGTTAATCTTGGCTAATTCACCTGTCCGTCTGTGGATACAGACAATCCTTACTGTTGAGCCCTGTAACTACTGTAATATGTCTTCAGTCAGAAGCTAAACAAAATTTTGTTCTTAGATTGCAACCTGTATTTCCAGCTGGTATTGAATGATCCCACATTAATTGCAAGGTATATGTGAATGTGGTCAGTGATAGCGATATGTTTATGAATGGTGCATATATCTGAGATGTTTTTGTTTTCAACCGATTTGTTATCTGTGTACAGGTACCTATGATCCTAGTAGGAAATAAGTGTGACTTGGAGGACGAACGAGTGGTAGGAAAGGACCAGGGAACGAACTTCGCCAGACACAATAACTGTGGATACCTAGAGACATCAGCAAAAGCAAAGATTAATGTTAACGAGGTATGTATAACAGTTGTCATTGCGTATTGGTGAAATATTCCCACTGCGAAATGAAACACTCATTCATTCATTCTTCTATTCTCAATCATTGTTCAACGTAAAGTTTAAAACAAGTACAGTGTCACCTCAATATAACACGGTTCGATACACAGCGGATTCGGATAGAAGGCTGGGTCAGATGTGGATCCCATTTTTATTTTTGTTATTTAGCTGTACTATCGTATAAGGCTGGTACTATAAGGCTGCGGGTATGTCATGGACCCCAAATTCAGCGTTATATCGAGGGGACACTATTAGTGATTATGGTAAAAAGCAATCGATTCAGAATTCCAATATCTAGGTACAACTTCAGTGGATGTTACTGCTAACTCTTTCTAGGCAAAATATCAGTGTTCAAAATTATGGCTGGCCCGGCCATTTCTCCCAATGCTAAAGGTATCCTAAGGGTCAGTAGAAATTCATGGGTTTTTCTTTTAAACATTTGTTATTTGTATCATTATTCGGGCAGTAAGTTTCCAGGACTAATTTCAAACATTGCATACGGTAATGTGTTTAATAATATAATGTGAATGTTATTCATGCAAGCCGGACTGGATTTTCTACCAATCCTTTAGTACTTACCTGCAAAATAGGTTTTTATTAATCATGATATCATGTATACTTACAGAAAGACCTACAGAATCTGAATGATGCCATGGATGAGCTATTGATGCAGGATGAAGAAGAAAACAGCACCATTCCATATCCTTTGTTATCATCTTTGAAGTTCCTTGAAACCCCCACCCCATTCCCTTTCCGTTTTTTCTTCAACTTCTGATAACGGGTTTACAATACCCAACACAACCCAGATTTTGCATACCCACAGAAATCTCTCCCAAGCGGCAAACCGATCCCATGCCAAAAGAATCATGATCCCGCATAAATTGCTGCTATATAGTATATGGCAGTGATCGAAATAGATGGGGTCCTGGGGTTCATTTGTAAATCTGAAATGAGGTATTTGTGCGAGCCCCTGAAAATTACAGATTTTACCACAATTAACATTAGGCCTATGGAAAATGACCCCCCGATTATTTCTTTATAA
>JAULBP010003568.1:0-14237 GCA_032355345.1 Lepetodrilus pustulosus
AATAATTGCCTGCTTCAATTGCATGTAGTCTAGACTATGACGCTCCTGGTTGTTGTACTCGTTGAAAGTGTATACCAGGTATGTACATTAAGATTCCTGAAACCTGGTTGTGCACGTGCATTCACCAATGGACACTTTTGGTTTTAATTGCTAAATGATGAAATGGTATGCAGGGGTTAATACTAGCACTAGTCATGTAGCCAAAGCCAAAATGCCCAATGCTAAAGTTATCATTATCAGGACTAGTGCTCCAAAATGTTAGTATTAACCGCTGGGTATGCAGTCTGATTATTTTGCTGTTCGATTGCTACACCGATATTTCATTGGTAGGCCTGGGTATCCTTTCACAAAACTCTACTACGCAAGTGGTAGCGGTTGCTTTGCCGATAGCTAATACACTGCTAAGTGAGCGCTACCACTCTCTTATAGATAAGAGAACTTCATGAAAGGATACCCTGACCTGTATCACCAATTTAATGTTCCATGTTACCATAGTCAATATTGTGTGCTGTTTCGGGCCTGCATCATTTGTCATGTTACATGTGTTAGGAGACAGCTTTCTGATTCATTTTGTTTTTGTAATGTGGTTTCGAGTGGCTTTTTACAATCTTTCACAACTTGTCAGTTTATGGCAGAAAACCTGCATCGCTGAATGTTGCAGTAAACCTGTGAGCACCGGCTGGTACTGACAAAAGATATCTGTATCCCATTAACATCACGTCAGAAATGCAACTTCTGCAAACATATCTTTGGCTCAAATTCGTACCACTGCTACATCCAGACCCTTCTGCAGGGTTAGAAGTTCCCACTCGCCCAGCAGCGACCTTTTGTTCGAGTCATCTTTTCAGGGATTTTGCTCTTATTATCATACTTACTAGCCCTGCTGGCTACAGCAAAAGTATCGATATGAAAGAATCTAATTGCTTATATTTGAACACAAAACCCATCATAGCAAAAACAGACCAATGTGCATCAGTATTGAAAATTAATGCTGGTCTCTGCCAGCTATTTCTCTTTAAAGGTCAGTAGAAATTCATGGTTTTTTTTGTAAACATTTGTGGGTTTTTTTTGTATCATTATTCGGGCAAAGTAACTTTCCAGCAGTAATTTTGACTACTGGCGAGAATTTTAACAAAATTATCAACCATTCGTCAAAATTACCAAAGGGCCTGTAGAAATGAATGGTTTTTTTTCTCATCATTATCCAGCAGTAATGTTAGGCACCGATTCCACTACTGAAAAACATGTTGTATGTAGACACATGGTAGATCATGTGTAAAATACTAATTATGCAATAGAAAACAATAACCATAGATATTTGTAGACCAAGTTTAATTATCATCCACTACAACATTTTGATTGGTTGAATGGAGAAATTTTTAGTGGACATGCTGCAATTTTCAGATATATAACATTCTTGGTCCTTAGAAAATAAGTACACCAGTGGATTTAGATGTCCATAAAAAAATTATTTCCCCCCATTCCAAATAGAAACAAAATTAATTTTAAAATCAAAGTTCATAGACACTTAAATCCACATATAAATTATTACTATCCACAACAAATTGTAAACTGGTTATAGGTCAACCAAATCAAATGTCTTACAAAAATGTTGATATTCAATGATTTTTTTTTTTCCAATGAATGAAAGTGACATGCATTGCTGCAGTTCCTGATAATTCACAGTTAACACCAAGAATGGACAGTCCATCACAAACACTAGATATCCTCTACACTTATTATTATGAGACGATACACATAACACAATGATGATAAAATGCTAGAGCTATATTACATAGCAGAAGAAAATGATAGCAGCAAGAGATGGAACCAGACAAGATTACTTAAGAAAATAACTTACAAGAATGATTCATGATGATAGATAAATCAATTAATCTAGTGCGTCAGATTGTTTAGATGACAATATAAAACTACACTCCAACCATGTTTGGATATTATGAAATTTGTAAAACTGGTTCAAAAGTATCCTGATGTTCTGGGATGAAGGCTTCATGAAATGTTAAAACACATTGTCTTTTTTTCCCCACATTTGTGTCATTTATGCACGTTCACCACGAATTCGCCTGGCTAGCTGAATGTCTTTGGGCATGATGGTCACTCTCTTTGCATGGATAGCACACAAGTTTGTATCTTCAAATAGTCCAACCAAGTACGCCTCACTAGCCTCCTGAAAAACAATATTCACACCAGTTATTAGCAATTTTCAACAAAGACTTGTATTTGGAAAGGGTCATCATGGATGGAAATAACACTAGCCCAAGCCACTTCTCCCAATGTTAAAGGTATACTAATGGCTAGTAGAAATTCGTGGTTTTTGTAAACATCTGTTATTTGTATCACTATTTAAGTTTCCATTGCTGGGTCATTGTAATAAAACTAAGTATCGACTAAGACATTGGGATTTCAGCACATGGGCTTAAGATTCTACTTCTGCATATTTTTTACATCATGGTCAATGCCTTATCGTTGTTACCATCTAATATATTTGTGGAATAGCAGAGAACCACTGATCACGCCTCATACCTGTAATGCCCCAATAGCTGCACTCTGGAAACGCAAGTCTGTCTTGAAGTCTTGTGCGATTTCTCTGACCAATCTCTGGAATGGGAGTTTCCTGATCAACAACTCTGTTGATTTCTGGTAACGACGGATTTCTCTGAGAGCAACGGTACCTGGCCTGTATCTGTGAGGTTTCTTCACTCCACCTGTGGACGGTGCACTTTTTCTTGCTGCCTTTGTAGCTAGTTGTTTTCGGGGTGCCTTACCACCAGTTGATTTACGCGCAGTCTGCTTTGTACGTGCCATGATTGGTTACCTAAAACAAGAAATACCTTTATGTTACACATATGTCTATATAAACCATTTCTCCCAATGCTAAAAATATCCTAAGGACTAGTAGAAATTTGTGTCTTTTGCTATTTGTATCACTATTTAGGACTAGTATTATAAGTTTGAAAGTTATTATCGATCCATGTTAAATCAGACGTTTCCATCTGTAATGAACGCTTCTTTAGACTCTGACCAAGGAAAAAATGCACAATATTTAATGTTTATATATGGAAAATTTGGAAATGGATGCAATAGCATATATATGTTGGACATATCCAATAAACTGTCAGTAGAACAACTTCAGATATAAATATTGGGTTCAGTCTGTGGATGTTGTCTATTTTTAGAAACATCAACAAAGGTTGGGAAAACCATTACTTGGTATAATAATGCCTAAACAAGTTAATTGTGGATTAATTTAATACATCCAGGCAGTCCTTGGTCATCTTAATGTATGACAACATGAACACAAGTACCTATCTAACTGTCAACTCGCATGTGTAGCATATTTGGCCTAGAATGAAGAAACTATGCCGCCAAAATGGCGCCGTCCATGAAACTTCCGTGACAGATGACCGTTTTAATTTAGGGTTTTCAAGGGCCAACTATGTCTTTAATGTTTATTTTTCATATTCGTGTCATAACCAGGTATGTTTATGAGGATTTTTGTACAGTGGTCCCACTTACCGAACGGAGATATTCGTTTCCTTGCCTTCCTGAGGTAGAAATTTCACAATTTGCCGCACAAACCGCAACGAACGATGGTTATGAATACATTACCAGACTTCGTCATGAACATCTTTGATTGGTTGATGGTTCCACAAAGAGACACATTTTCATTGGATAATAACGAAGCTATTCTGTTGGCTGAAAATTCGCATTGAACTAGAATGATTGGCTATCTTTATTGTACACCAATTGGTCAAATCTCGATCCACTTTTGTATTGTTGAAGGTTGGTTTGTAAAAGAAATGTTTAGTACTATTATATTAGTAGATCGGGTCGGATTTATTTTACAGATTTACAACCTCAAGAAGACAGTTAAACACTAAATATCAGGTTTCAAATTATAAATATCACATTGATAATGTTTAGTTAGACTCATTAATTATGGTAATATTTGGCACAAGTTCTAGTTTTCTTAACTTTGACGAACATTCCCCGTCCCTACTATAAGTAAAAAGTTTAAACGTTAACTTTTTATTTTATCTGTGTGTGTGTGTGTGTTTAAAACAAGTTTATTTATTTTGTTTATTTAAATTAATATATATATTATATATTAGTTGAATAGCAGAACTTATGATCTTCCAAATTTAATATGGACTCGGACTGAGAAGGATATTATATAAGTAACAATAAAAAATACCTTTAAAATAAATACTAGTAGCCAGTCAGTTACTATAGGACGGTACAAACATAATAATATGCGACTGGTTGGAAGAGCAAACGCTGACAGACACACAGACAGACAGTAGTAGCCACGGCCTTCTCGAGTCTCATTTGACCGCGTCGGTGTCATTGTCTGCCCGCCCGTGCAAGCCGGTCATTGTGACACGCATTGTTTCAGGAATGTCTCCCTCCTTGAACAAAACGGCGGCCTGCTATGAACACCGTCACTTCTTTGTATTAGATATAACGATAGGAAAGGATTAGTACTAATTTTGACCCCTGGGCCTGTATGCTATAAAAGCTAATTGTGTCAAATAACCTATGACGCAATGCAATTAAAAGCATGGATTTTTACTTTTTTATTTGTTTTGTCTGCCTTTATACACTCGCCTTACTACGACAAATGGTGAGCTTTGCCCACGAGGTATGTAGTTAAAATATAATTAAAAGAAAAAAAGTTGTTTAAAAAAAAAAATATATATATATACGAGCATTGAACAACTCGATCTATGCATGCCGCATGGTCACGTTGAACAATGAACATGTCAAAACGTGTTTTTCAATGTAGGCTATAGTTATAATAACTACGAGGATAACCTATCGGTTACTTTATACATTTATTGATGATGAGGGAAGATCGATATAATACTATATTTTGGTATAGTATTTGTCAGCAAAACTTGTTTCATTTGCCTCTGGGTTAGTCATGTGTATTTCGATGCATACTTTGATCGTTTAAGTTTGTAAACATAAGTTATATTATAGGCTACCTGTTCGATCTGAACTATCAGACTATATACATGATAGTCGTTTATCTTTTGGCCAAATATGTTATATATACCTTTATGGTAAGGACTTACATAAACTTATATAGTCCAACATACAGACCTGGGTGAACCTGAAAAAAATATCATTATTCATGATGTGGCGCTTGAAATGGTCGTGATCTGTAAACCGACATATGTGTCGAAATACAGAGGGAAATCACACAAGATATTATGTTGTCGTCATACAGCAGTTCCTTTGTATAATGACAACCAGAATGGAATGTATAAGGACACATTGATTTTACAGTAGGGCTATAATAATTATACAGGCATCTAGAATTTCATTTTAGTTGGGGCTCAACGTGTATTTTAGCTGGGACTCATGATTTCAGGGTCTAGCCGATTTTACTGCATTTCTTTATGATAAAGAAAATCGCAGAGGCCTAGTTAAAAATCCATCTTAGATGCCGTTCGGCATGCATGTCTAAAGCTTCGTCAATATCAAGTAGTATAACCCAACCATAATAAAAATAAAATACGTTTATTAGACAAAATTCTCAAATTCTGGCCCGAGGTGGTTGGATGTGTAAGCGCTAAATCCGCCCCTGCAATAAAGCCTTTACATATTCCAGAATATTTATTTTCTTCCCAATACATTATCAAACAACTCTTATTTAAATAGCATACCCATGATAACTTTGACTGCTTTGCATTTTGACTATAATATTATTGGAATTATTTCGAATTGTAGGCCTTAGTAATGTCTATACAATTTTGACAAAAAGTGACTATTATTATTGCAGATAAATGAATTCCTTTTTACTCTACCAAAATATGTTCAAGTAATTCCTATGGTATGTGGAATAGTCCATTGCATTCTTCTAGGCCTGTACTTGTATCCAGTAATAGGAAATCATGTAGAATAGCCATCTGGTCACCACTTCAAAGTTACTTACTAGTATTTACCATGTTTACTCAGCAGGGTGGATTAGGAGTCCTGCCTCGTGTCTAGCTTAGGCATTTTATTCACAATATCGAAAAGGATTGGACACAAGGTATACCAACTTAGAGAAAGTCCCATTCCTGAGTATTTACATAATATTCATTTCAATAATATAACATAACACAGAAGATAAGAGAGAATAGAATGTACAAGAGGAAAGAGAAATATAAATTAAATGAAAAGGTTTACATCTACATGTTTGTTGATCCCCTGCTTGGCGCTCAGCATTAAAGGGTTAAAGCAAGGACTGGCTGTCTGGAGACAGTATGCTGTATTTGAGTGAGGTATGATTGTTCTATCTGCAGCTAAATATTCTAAGTGACCTAGCACTATAAAAATTGGTGCAAATCCAGACTAGTCAAGCAGTCTGGGTGATTGAATTATTGTTTTACATCACAGCGGAATCTTTCACCCACAATATAGTAACCTGTATTTTTATGAAGAATATTTTCAAAATTTCTTTTTTTTACAGACACAGTACAGCAGTAAATAGTTTTTCATTTCACAGACAAGCCGATTTCTTGGTATGGCCGTTACATTTCTGACACCCATTTTGAGGTCTGGCATCTGGAGGGTCCACCCACAGGATAATCATAATAAAACTTTATTCCATTTTTTAAATAATATTCATGTACTGAGCTTGTGGTCCATACAACATCAGCAAACAGCAGTTTCCATTACAGTAAAATGTCACAAATAACAAAAACATACATGGACTTAGTGATGATGTTTTTTATTTATGTCAATATTTTTCAAGTGTTACAAACACGAGGCAGCTAGGTGAAAACCTAGCTCAATACCTCACTAGAAGAAAGTATCACAAATGTCATATAGAGAAACCACCTTGTTTCATCGTGGGAGCGTCTCTCTCTCTCCACACTGACCCCGCCCCTTCCCCCTCACTCCTCCCACTTTCTCTCTCACTGCCACACTATATACACGTCCACGCAGACAGCTTCACTCCTGTGTACAGACGTTTTATTCTAACCTGTATCTGCCCGGCAGAATGGTCTATAGTAATGTTAATGCACATTAAAAGGTTTTCATTGGTTGTAGCACTGCAAGGAAAGGGTAGGCGATACTGTAGCCAGACAGACATACTAGACCGCCTCTGAGACAAACTACAGCAGTGCTCAAATTAAAACAATAAAAGCAAATATTATGTGTTAAAAAGACTATCTGTCAACATTTGTTAGCAATTTGGATATTCCTCCAAATACCCTTTTCCCATCAATGGTGAGAAAAGGTAAAAATAAACCTATTTCTTCCAAATGAGACAAATTAAAAGATTGCAATTATGAAAAAATACTTTCTTCATTATGGGTATTTCTCACCAAGATTGAATGCGTAAAATTAGAACTTAATAGAGGTTGTGCTTGAAAGATTGTGACTAGCAATGGCATACCATTGATCTCTGCTAGCAAAGGTACACTGTCTTTATTAGATGCCACGTCAATACCGGTATTCTACCTGAATCTACATGGTTCATATAAACATCTAGGACCCAATAACCACTGTAGATAGACATCCCTGTGCTAGAATGCTGTCAAAGGGCTATGATCACTATTTATAGTCCAATCAGTCAACATTTCCGAGACTCAAAATACATTGTACTAAACAACAGTTGTCAACAAGTTTTGTACATGTATTTTGATTCTCAGAAATGCTCACAGATTGGACGATGAATAGTGATCATAGCCCTTTGATCTAAGCAGCAGTTTGCTAGCATGGGAATTTGTACATTCTCTAATGTTATCCATGCGGCTTCAGGTGGATACATATCTGCTTGCATTACATAATTCTAATCTGAGATGATCATCTAAAATTTGCTAAAGTTCTATCAAGTACATCTGTGTATTTGTAGTTCTTTCACAAACAATCTGAACTGTCAAGTTTTGATTGAAGAATTTTAAGCTGGTCATGAAAAAAATAAAATAAAATAACCTAAAAAACACACACCACATTGCTAGTTTGGTAGAGCTAACATTTAAACAAAAATCCTTATTTTGGAAACTATTGGAATATTCTGAAATATTTGATACAAATTGGTAACAAAAAAGAAGTAATTTTACGATAGAAAGTAAACAGTGAAACTTCACAAATTGTTAGTATAATCAATTAAAGAAATTGTAAATGATTGTAGTTTGGTTCCACTAGTCTGACTCGATGTCAATCAATCTTCAAAAGACTATTATACAACAGCAATTCATTATAACAAGCATTACATGGGATTTGGAACTACATTGTATTACAAGCACATCATTAGTTAGACCACACACATACAGTAGTGTCACATTGTCACAGGCAATATCATGTACACATACTAGATACTGTATACTAGTTGCGGTACTGTCAACTAGCTTCTTTCTTTTCCATGTAGATATTGACATACATGTACATCTAAAATGTATTAATTCACAAAAATTCAAAGTTACCTATGCGTCTACAAATTTGGCGTCAATAATATCTTATCAACACCAAATATGTCATCTTTACACTAGCATTTTGTGACCTTGACATCTGATGGGATTGAATTATCTAGAGCATATCTATAGTCATACACAGAATAGATGTTTTCGAAAAAAAAATACATGTCTTAGAAACAAATTTCCATTGTGGACCACTAAGAACGTTCAGTTGAACAAAGCCAGTGATGGCAGTGGTCAGATGGGAACTATTAAAGTGCCAAGCAAAGTAGAACAGAACCATACATTGTTGGCAGGCAACGTCTGCAGAAAATCAAGACAAATCAATGCAGCAAATAATGTAACAAAATGGAGTATCCACAGACCATAAACATCAGAAAAATGTCACACATTAAGTGGGATTCCGCAATAAAAATACAGAGGGAAGGGAGACAACTCATAGCAGACATATACAAATCAGTAAAGTCTTCAGAATCATGTTTACAGTGAATCTAATTACTAAATATCATAGCTTAGCAACAAAATAGGGGGTGGGGGTGTGATTTAAAATAACATGCTTGGTCCACTTTTGCCATTCAACCTAGTTTCAATCGAAAGGAATGTCTTACTGTACCGGACTCTACAATTTGACAAATCACTCATTTCTGCTAACAAGGACTGACCATTCCTAGCTTCTGACCTTGATATTCACGTGAAGGTTATATTAGGTCAATCAAATAATAGGAACATTCAACATGTCTGAAATATTAACCTAACTATAAGTCTTATTTAACGGAATCTGACTTCTATACAGTTGATAATATTGTCCTAAACAATATCTTTCTAATTACTGAAAATGATAGCAATGGACAAGTGTGAAATTGTTGATGTACTGTATATACTGTATATATATATTTGCTACAATGTGGTGGAAATGCTAGAGGTTAGGAAGAAGAACGGTAAGGATTATATATGGAGAAGAGTGACAGGAAGTCACAACATACATGTACTATCACTGTAAGATTTTTCTAACATCGGAATAGCTAAATAATCATAAATACACAATATACAACAAAAACTATTAATTTGTGAGGAAGTATCACAATGTTTGAAATAAAATAACATAAGATTTCTACGTCACAGATGTCTATTGATACAGAAAATAGATCATGACTATACAAAACAAAATGAGGAACAGCCAGAAATGACCACTGCCAATGATATTTTGTGTTAATATTGCAACAAGAATTTTATAAAGCCTTCTGGAAATATGTCGATATTAATCATGTATTTCCTTTGTATGGAACCCTGGTGGAGCCATCATTGTGGACCAATTTAACGTTTTGGATGTGAGACATAGAAATATTGACAAACGTCTATATATATGGTGTTATTTACATTATACCAAGTTCAATACACAGCAGATAATATACGAGACTAATTTATCTACATGTTCATACAATTCTACCTCTTGACTAATATTTGAAGAACACGCCATAGTAAGATGTAATACTGCTGTAATGTTGATATCAGTGTATATCTATGAAATCAGTATGTGAAGAGGTCATACACAGCCATCCATCTTGCTATAGGGAGTGTAAGTCTCGTCTGGTGTTATTTCTGGCGATGGGTGACACAATGGATTTTTGCTCATTTGGATTTTTAACTGGATATTAAATGGCTATCTCATGTCTACTTACACTCCCCATTGTATCTTCCATTTCATGCTGCCAACATAACACTATGTAGTCAGGACAGTAGTACATCCCAGTAGATGATGATTTCCATACGACTTATTCACTGAGGTTTGGCATGTTAGCTATCTAGAGACAGTATAGTTCGACACGTTGCAAGCAGGAAATGGAAAATTAGATATTGCCAAGCTGAGTAGAAGATGTGTTTTTAATTGAGATAAATCCATGGTATCGGAAACATTCAAGGAATGTTCATAATGGCAATATCTCAGGTAAACACCTGATTCATACCTTCTTACAGACTAATAGCAGATGATATTCACAACAATAGAAGGAATAATCCATGTAGTCATATTGTCCGATTAAAACCTAGTAAAGTTTACATTGTATTATTCAAAAGTGTTACTTGAAAGTTATGTCATGACGAAAAATGTACAGACATTTCTGATATTTCTAGAACCTTAAAATTCACTACTTTGCATACTTCATCTACGAAAGTGTAGTCTAACAAAAGTATTTAACAGTGTGTTCAATGTACATAAAAGAAAACCAGGCCCCCGTTTCATGACAGTGTCATAACTATTTAGGAGCTCCTAAACAGCTATCACCTGGCAACAAGCGTTTCATGATGATGTCACATGTCTTATTCCTTCATAAATCGACATCAAACTGGAACTGGGTCATAAAGTTAGGAGCTCCTAAAGTTAGGACACCGTCGTGAAACAGGGGCCAGGCCTACATAGAATACAGCACATATCCATTAACATACTGATTATTAGCATAAGTAGATTCTGACAAAAAAATAATAAAAATTACTGAACGGAGGTATGCTGGACTACAGTCAGACCAGCTGAGGATTCCTACCTACCGTACTGTATACACAGTCCATTGACAGCTACAGCACTGTACAGCTACATAGGTAGATATGGACGCAGACTAGATGTAATATCAAACCACCTGATACATGAAGAAATATATTTACATTATTTAATATAGTGCAAAGAAACATAACCATGCAATCTTAGTTTATGGAGCTCTCAGTGTAACAATATCAAATTAGTTGATCAAATATTTTTTCCATTTCAGTTTGAAATCATGTCATCTATTTGAGATGTTAATATTTCCATTGGATTATACTGTATGTATATAACCATTGTACTAATGAAAAATTGCTGTAAACACTACAATGGATGATGACTATTACAAGGTGATTTACTCAATGCTGGTTGAACATTGAAATATATGAATTTACCATTTCTATTCATAAAATATTTCAAGAATCAGAAATATGTTAGAAACAGATCATTGCAATTTCCAGCTTAGGTAAAACAATACTATTGTAACTATGTACAAACGATAATTCTTATAATGCCAATAACACGTATGTTATGCCCAACACTTAAAATATGCATCACATCTGTATGGCACAATATCAATGGCAACATTCCATTATCAATCTAAAGTAACTTGTCATATAACTTCTTCAAAGTTAGTCGTTAGCAAACATTGGTAACAAATGGGGGTTCATTGGTAAATTATATACGTGATTTTAAAAAAAACATGCATTGAGATGAATTTTCGTGTCGTAGCTCTTGAACTAATGTATGGGGTAGATATTCATGATTTCCAAAAATAACTTGACGTTCATGTAAAATATCAGATCCAGCTCAGGACAGGCAGGCCAACCATATTGTGAAAAGAGGAGATAACTCCTTTCCACTTAGGTACAAAAATATTCCAGCATTGTGTGCCGACAAGCATTGAAGTGGACAGTGATTTAAACATTGGAACATGTCAAGATAAAATGAAGCTATAGTTTGAAGCAAGACACATATAGATAACATGTAGATGACAGTTCTGCAGAAACTGACAGAAATCACAACTTCATTGATCTCATGGTAACATCCATGGTTTGTACCTGCTCCAAGTCTTATGTCATCCGACATTTCTTGTTACCACCTCGGGTCAGAGGTCACAGGTCAAAAGGCAAACTAGACGAGGTGTGAGCAGATACAAATATCATAATTTTGAGCATGCACTAACCAATGAATAACACTTCTTGAATTGTCATGCACACAGTCATACACATATTGTTGTATAGCAGGGACAATTGTTTAGTCATATAAAGCAATCTTAGACTAACAATAAATGGTAACTATGATACATTTGGTGATAATGACCATATCAATTAACGAGTTTCCACTTGTTAGTAAAATGAAAAAATGGCAAATTTGCAAGCGCTCAATATTCAAAGTAATTCTCAATTTTCAAATGCAGCTATCGTAAGCCTAGGATTGCTTAGTAAGACACCCCCAATATTAAATATGCAGGACATACAACCCTGTCTCAGTTTGCATTGATAGTCTGTTATCGTCATATGGTTTGGGTGGCTAAGTATGAAGAAATGGAAGATATTAAGTATTAGAGAAACGTAAAGAACAAAATTTCCCCTCATTTTCTACAAGGAATAGAAAACATTTCTTCATTATTAAAATTATTCACATTCTTCAAAAAAATAAAAAATAAACAAAAAGTTACATAATTGTTTCAGGATAAATATTTTTCCATTGACAGCGATATCTTTGCTTTCATTTCTGCAATAAACGTAGCCACCCAGCCCTGACTGTAGACACACTAGTGAGATAGAACATTGAGTAGATGGTCTAGGCTGGCTCATCATTACAAGAAGTTGACCGATGTTGTCTGAATGGCTATGTGACAGAACGGACAGTTCCTAGTCTTGGTGGCGCACCCCTCGCACAACACACGGTGACTGCAGGGTAATATAGACACGTTCCTCTTCTTATCTTGGCAAACTAAGCACTTGGTAGATGTCTGTTGATAGATTAGCTGAAAAACAAAGGGCAGAAGCGGGTTACTTTCAGTGGTAAAACTATTAATACCTGTAAATCATTAAATGTTTGCGCCATTAAACTTTAGCGACCGATGGATTATTGACCTGTTAGAGTCATAAAATGTTAATGAGCTCGTCTAAATTTAGAACATAATTTTAGCGATTTCTTTTTGTAAGTTTATCTTAAATTGCCAATGCATAACACTGTTGGTAACAAGAGTATCAACAATAACTAATTGCACATATGTACAGTAAATACTCACAAAAACGTAAATACAGTGTACTGTACATATACATTTAGTGAGAAAACCAAAATATATACATACATGTGGGTCATATATTTGTATTTTGAATTGGTGCAGGAAAGACAAATGGTCTACTGATTTGCTTTTTGAATTATTTATCACGATATATTTGTCATAATTATTAACAAATCCATGCATATAAATATTCTGCAACCCTTGCTAAAACAAATCAGTAATTCTCTAAGACAAAAACACTAATATTTGGCCATACCTCGTCTACTCGTTCTAGATCCACGTGTAAAGTCTGTCGTATGTGTCGTATTGATGGCAGAGACAAGTTCTCTAATTCCGTTATTCTGTGCAATGTTCTTAAATATGGACCACCATTCACCTGTTCCAATTCTTGTTTTAACCTTTGAACCTGAATAAGTGACTGGAAACAAATGCAAAATGTAAATAGAAAAACTCTTATAATGATAATCAAGTAAATTGTATCCAAATTCATTAAAAATACTATTTAGTTTACAAGATTGATTGATTGATTGAATTAGTAATTTAAGTTGCAGAGTGATTATTCCTAGAATAATTATGTTCACTTATTGATTTTAATGAACAAGATAAGGTACTGACTTCATCCCGCTGTTTAATTGCATGTAGTTTCTCCTCGTCACAATGTTTTGATTTTCTAAAAGACTCTTCGGCTTCCTTCTTCCATGCTTCACATGCCTGAAACATAAACACTCTATTTATACAACACGTTGTGATGGCCATACAACAATGTCACATGCATGAAACATAAACACCCTTTCTATATAATATGCTGTGACGGACATACAACTATCACATGCCTGAAACATAGATATCATTTACAACATGTCACAAATGCCATACAACTGTAATACAGTGCCCCCTCGATATAACATGGTCCGATGCACCACGAATTCGGATATAACGTGGGGTCAGATGTGGATCCCATTTTTATTTTCGTTATTTTCCTGCAATATCGTATAAGGCGGGTACTATCATGTCA
>JAULBP010003679.1:0-14236 GCA_032355345.1 Lepetodrilus pustulosus
CCCCCCCCCCCCCCCCCCCCCCCCCCCCCCCCCCCCCCCCCCCCCCCCCCCCCCCCCCCGCCCACGCACAAGGTGTGTCTCTCTGTAGTCAGACTCTTGTTATACCGGACACTTCCGTTTTTATTAAATTCCGACCGGAAAGCGAAACAACCAGAACATCGAATCAATCATTGATCAAGTCATAAAGTATAGTAGGAAATACGTAATTATTAAAATGTAAGCGGAGCAAACGGTACAACGAAGACCGTTGTAACGGTGTTTGCCTGTAAACCTTTCTTCTCTACCTGGAAGTGAATTTATTAAATTGTTAATTGAATTGAAATTATTTTAAATATATTACATAGACAATGTTTTATTCACATGAAAGTGTAGGGGCTCAGAAAGATCACACACAAAAAAACATTATTGTAAAACATAACTATACAAACATAATTTAAATGTTATTAGAATATCATGGAAATGTGTTAGAAAAACCTTTATATGACAATGTTTACATTGAAAACATTTTCACAACCTTTTCAAAAGATCATCAGCATGTTTTCAATGAAATATTTTATAGACACATTTCAAAAGCATCCATAAAACATTTCCATAGCATATCCGGATACATGTACTTGAAAAGATCAGAAGCATGTTTCCATGAAAACATGTTCATATAAACGTGTTTATAATATCCATAACACATATCCATGATATTCTAAATACATTTAAATTATTTTTGTATTGTTATGTTTTACAATAATGTTTTTATGATCTTTCTGAGCCCCCACACTTTCATGTGAATAAAACATTAGTATGCTACTTTTAAAACGTTATTGTGTTTGTTGGGTACATAAATAGTTTTCAATCAACAGTATTTCAGATGTTGCTGAGGGGTCATTTATAGAGGCATGTTTTAAGAAAGACTAAAAATTAACAATAGCTTCTGGTTCGTTCCTAATTTGCTAAATTAATCGTATCCAAAACAGCAATAGATTTGTCATTGATGTACGTTTGTTGTATACAATTAGAACAATAAATACCGTTGCGAAGGTGACTCCAATAATTGTTATTTTGATTTAGATTCAAATTGTTCTGTGTATGGTTTAGGTTTATCATGTAGAGCAAATGCTAAAGCATTCATCGATTCATATATTGTAATATGGTAATAGTTACAAGTTCAGCCCTGTTACGGAGTGTTTTTTGCAGACGGGATATTTAGGATGTTTCATTTTTGTATTTTAAAGCAGAAAATATGTAGCAATAAGATGCACTTTCAATAAATGTTTTGTTATCCTTATAATATATGTTTAAGAAAATAATAAAACAATTCAACACAAGGAATGCATACAATAATAACCGATAGAAGAAACTGCTATGTGCGATAGAAGTTGTGTATACATGAATGTAATAAAATTAATATATTCGGTCAGTCCTACAGAAAATGAACGCGGACGATTGCTTTATCTTTCTAAAGCATGTGTTTTCTCTTACATTTTATAATTTACTATTTAGGGAGTACATACCGTGGCATGGCCCTTAATGCAATAAGTCAAACACTCACCTATTGACATTTCAAAGCCATCGAAAATGCACAGAATGTTCATATCATAAACAAAATGGCTTACTTATCTTAAATATACATTTAAGCTTTCATAATATCGGAATTGAAGAAGTAATTTCTTAGTACATTTTCTTCAACATTTTCATTAGTAAATGTAATTAGAAAATGAAATATAAATACCAGTAATATAAATAAACATAATTTATTAATACAGACATATTGCTGTGATTAAATGTGCACATATTCGTAAACTTAGTAAAATAAACCGATATGGTTAAAGTAGTAACCTGAATAATAATAATAATAACAATAATAATAATAGTTATTTATAACGCGCCACTGCATGATAAACGCTCAATGGATCAGTGTCAAAACGAGAAACGTATAAAAATCAACATTTTATAAGACGTATTAAAATATACTAGTCATTTCGTGCCATCACTTCATTTCTGTTGACAACAGAATAGAACAATTTATTCTCATAAATCATAGAATGTGGAAAAAGCATTCATCATAACATTATTCTCATTAAAATAGGTACATATATGATATAACATAACGTACAATATACATGATTGTATACAATTAGCCTAAGGTAAGGATACACATTGCATGCAAACTTCTAGGTGGTCCGAACTTTGCAGCTTTAGCACCAAATCATGAATGAATATTAATTGCTATGCAACACAACAGTTGACAACATGCAAACTTTGACGTTATCATAAGATACACAATGTGAATGGTAGATCCGCTTTTAGCATCCACATACTACATATATAATATAGGCCTACAGCTTTTCAAGTCTTAACATTGACAGGCTAGGGAATAAATGTTATTTTACAATGAATTTAAGATAAATAGTAACGAACCATAATTTTTTTTTTAATATTCAAGCCCATCTAGGCGATGGTTGCATATAACTGGTCGCATGCAGATAACTGGACGCATGCAGATAACTGGACGATAACTGGACGTATGCATATAACTGGACGTATGCATATAACTGGACGTATGCATATAACTGGACGTATGCACTTGTGGTATAACCAATGGTGTTGTTATTACATAAAAATCGTAAAATACGTTCAGCCCTTGTCTAGTTGATTGAAGAGGCTATGAACGTTGGTCGTAAAACAAAATATGTACTTTATGTAGTATCACATTACATAGGCCAGTAGGTTAACCGCAATGTAAGTAGATACATTCAATAGGACGGCATTAAAAATATATATATTTAAATTAAATAATCAAATAAAAAAAATAAAAAATCATACCATTATCTATAAAAATGTGGGTTTAAAAAATATATTTAAACATGTTTGAAATATCTAGTAGGCACTATTACTCAGCGATAATGTCAGCGATATCGTGTGATCTGACAAGAAAGCCCTTCCTTTCATCTCATCAAGCTATACGTGTGTGCCGGTAGACAGGGGTATGGCGAGTTTGTGTAGGAAGTGTTGGCACGTGTGCCGTGTGTCAGATGCGTTGTTCTACGCGAGAGCGGCCTTCTTCAGCCTGTCAGTGTAGCACTAATTGGGAGCGCGATGCGTTCCCGAGGGGGGTCGCCTAAATTCTTGGGGGCAAAGGAAACTTGCTGGACATGGCTCAAAGATGGCCCTCCTCTCAGACTATCGGTATCATAAAAATGTTTTCAAAGTGACTGCTCCACGAACACGCGTGTCAGGAATGCAGAACGCTACGTTCAGCAGTAATACCCCTTTTCCTGAGATTATCAGTTCTATATTGCCAAATACCATTGGAGAGCGGGATCCTAACGTAATGTCAGGTTACGTTTAGTTATGGTAATATCATTTTCAGTTGGCCTATCTAGACTTCAGAATAGGATTGTTTCTTGAATTAAGACCTGTATTAATAACAGATTACTGGTATCCGGAGTGCATTGTTTCCCTGGCTGATTTATTGCACCTCTTCCTTTATGTTCTAATATTAAATATCGTACTAATCCCCCCGGGGGTGGCCTACAGGTAAGCAGGTGCCCTCGTGGCCCCCGTCCCTGTCCCTAATTACAGTGTTACCTCAGTAGGTACATCACGGGGGAATAGCGCCTTTTAATACGGATGTAATACGAGAAGATTAAAACGTGAAATCACGAGATTCCAGCGACATTCAGCCGAGAAGAAAAGAGATTTGACTGAGGCATGGCCTGTGTGACAGATTGCGTGATTTGATGTGTTAAAGAATTGGGATTTGACCGCAGAACCGACACCGTGACAAAACCGAGGATATCTTCTCCACCACATCGCCCTATCGTGTGGGTCTGGCAGGATTGGATGACGTCTTCAAAGATCAAATTAGGGAACAAATTGGCAATATTGGTGCCATTTAGATCCCCCTGGACTGAGTTATAGCTCCATAAAATTCGAGCGCACAGGGTCATCAACGTGCCAGGATTGCCAATCTTATTTTCTGACACATTTTTAGTATCCACAAGTATCTCGGTGCTTAATTACTAAATTTTGTTACACCTTAAATGAAACGATTGTTTTATTTCATTTGAATCCAGAATAGTGTCATTAGATTTATAAAAAAAAAAGTCTTAACATATTAACCGTCAATGGGTATTGCTACCAACACACCGATGGAGACTATGCAATTCCCATAAATGTTTCAACTTCAAATAAAGATATATTTTTTTAATAGCCATCTTGTACTGTTTCCTATGTGCGACAAAGTCTTAATTTCGAATAATATTTTTTTTGTTCATCTCTGGAGCAATGGCGAGTATGGTTCATCCTTTTCAATAGGTTGCCTTACTAAGCAGATAACGTCTCGGTGTATTGTGATACATATGGGTCTATATAATATGCAGCGAGGACTCTTGCTTGAGTGTCCTTGTTTGTACTCCAAGTATGTCAATATCTGACGAGAACCGTACTAGGAGTAGTGTGAGTGAATTCCATATTAACGTCGCTGCGGGAATCCGTATACTAGGAGTAACACTGAGCATTAATATATGTAAACACTAAACACGTAGATAATTGACAATAGATACTTTTCTTCATAAATACGTCTGGGGTAATACGGTAGTATAATAATAATAATAATAATAATAATATAGTATTATTATTGAATCTTATTAGCAGATTGAATTAAATTACGAAGCACTAGTAATACATATGATGTAAGAGTGATTATGGAGTTCAACATCGTTACAGGAATCTTTCACCCATTTGCGACGAAACATTATATGAACACGGATTTATATTAATTATGCATGTACGTGTATATCTGTGTGACAATTAATTTGATATTTAGACCTTAGATATATATGAGAACCAAATGTTCATGACCAACGAAGAATTTAGATAACGTATTATCCCGTGATAGCGATAATTGTATCTACTTGAAGTGCAAATACCTCTAATCCGTAAATCTAAACCCATCGCCTACTAAATATGTCCCCTATGGCGACAATTGCCAATGCTTAATCTATACTAACAACACCTTTCCTTGGTCAGAACGGAAATAATCTCCAATAATACGCCGCGAGCATGTCGTACAGACTGAGATAATCCGCCATTTACATTCGGCGACTAATGACTTGTCCGATTGCCTCGGTGCTCCGTTTATCACCGAGTCTTATCCGAATAACTTACTTGCAACGATAGCGCTCCTAGACAAGACGTGACGTTGGCTACCGTCAGTGGCTTAGACGTGCGAAAGTTGCCACAAAGCTTAAATCCACATTCCCATATGCCAAGCACTATTACAATGAAACGGGTATCCAGCAAATCTATTTTCATTCATCTTACCTGGCTATTATTTGAACTATTTGACCCGTGGAGAAGGTACTGACCCGTCCGTGTGACATGAATGACCAATCCCAATTTAGTCATGTGTATCTCAATTGAATCCTCTAGCAATATAGCCTGTTTGGGGTATCTATTCTCAAAACCTTCACTAATCTTTTCGATTTACAGCAATTTTCTAAAAAAAAAAAAATCACCGCTAAAAAAACCCTAAAATATGTTAATTGTAAGAATACAAATAAATAATAATAATATCATCATCATCATCGCGCTATATTATAATGGATCTGTGTGCACTCAATTTCTTCTCAACTACCTGTGGAGTATGCAACCAATGCTTCTGTTCAGGGCGCCACAAGATTATCATTCACATGTCTATCTCACCCTTCCGGGTACCCATTGTCTGCTGGGTATACAGAGGCATTTCGAATTAAGCCAATTGTCTAAGGTGACACCACAAGGTGGGTTTTTTTCGGCCTGTGTCTCGGAGTTGAAGGAACAAATCCTATGGATACTCCCAAGTCATCCATTCACGTATTGGCCGGGCTCGATCTTGCGTAATTGCAACATGAGCGACAGAGGTCCGCGTGCCACCAATCGGCAATTTTTCATAATTTATATTCGTAGTGTTTCTGTAGTTGTATACTAGTGACAAGGTGATGTGTTTAGTCTCGCTATAGAAATGTTTCACTCATTCATAACGAATTCATGTAGTTCCAATATCTTCTATTTTTATGTTTAAACTATCTGAAGGTCTTTCTATATTATTTTTTTATGTTAAACTATCCGAGAGTCATTTCGCATACTTTTAAATACTAAAGACAAACCGTGAATTGGCGAGATTACAACCATTGATGCACGCTTTCCTACATGTGTCTACAATACATAGTTTAGGGCACTGGGTAGATTATCTTAGCTGGTGTGTAATTATTTTCAAACGTTCCTCCAACTACAAACTGTCCTCGCTCTTTAAACTGAATGCTTCAGAGAGGTGGTAGAACACACGTACATTCAAGACACGCAACATATAAGAATGTCAAACAGACGGAGGGATCTCGGAACAGGGTCGAAATACCGCGTTATTTGTCCCTTGCACTTAAAGTGTGAACAACCGCCCCCCTTACGTTTTCATGCATACGTCTAAACTTAAGCAGTTTTAGTCCGCTATAAGACGAACATCAAGAAATGAAGTAATCTATGCTAACGTTCTTATTTTAAAGTTAGCAGTCGGATAATGTATGTGCAAATTTAACAATATTTTAACTACTGCATCATGTTACTGTATATTTCCTATCAATTCTTTATTTACGTCGGTGTGTAGGGTGATGAGATGAGAGTGTTTATTGGGTGAAGTGAATGTGTATCACATGTAACGTATTTGACATTAACAGTGATGATACAATAGGTGATTGATCGAGTAGAATAATAACTCGGAACATTAACTAACTCTTTTCCCTATTGAAGAATACTAAGGGTGATAGAGCATATCCTTGTGGCAGGCCTGTCACCGAAACTACAGTGCGCTTTCATTCAACATGGACGGGACAGAATTTAAAAAACTTATTACTCAATCGCCTAATGCATAAATTGTTAGCATGCCATTTTCCCATGAGCAACATAATCTAGTAATTGTTACACTTGTATCCCAAACATTAGCTTTTGTAGAATAATGGTTATAGCAAGCCAGTCTAATACATTTTACAATCCGCTCTATGGCGCGTAAGATGGGAGGAATTAAGTATAAGCCATTCCAAATAATAGCTTCTTTTATATATGCATGCAAACTCTATAGCGAAATGCAGTTAGTACACCATTACAGCGTCCTAAACCAACACCCCGTGATGCTAGCATTCTTGATGTTTATAACTTAGGCGAAGCTAATGTTTCATTCCATTTAAAATATCTCATCTCTCAAACTCGTGCGTAGAAACCAAGAATTAAGATTACGACATGCTCTAGCAACTTTAAACATAATACCGTCCGCCCAGTCGTAATTGGTGTATTAAGTCACGTGTATAGAAATTGATGTTGAATTTAAAATATCGTTTAAACCCATTTCTTATGCGATACGAATACGACAATATTCATCTGGAAATTAAAAAACATTCTACCTAATTTCCGACGAAAATACTGACGTGTTTATTTTTTTTTTTATCATCTTGGATGTGTTTATGTTCAGTTCTTGAGGATGTTCATACATGACTTATTTTCATAAGCGAGACGTTGAGTTGGCCCAGAGATGGTCCTAAGAAGCTTTCCTTACCGGTAGACATTGGCATTTGACACAGACCATAGTTCCATGGGGTAGGAGGGCGGGACTCCATCTGTCTCCCAAATGATGAAACATCCCACCCAGCCAGCAACCTGTGCGAAGAGAGACACGTAATGTAGATATACCTTCTGCAGGTAAACAGTTAGCAATTGCGAGACCTTCCTACGTTTGTGTTCCTATACATGATGACTATTGGCAGTACTAGTATTGGTGCCATATACCATTTATTAAATGAATGTATACTCTGATGGAACGTCCTATATACTGTATATTAATAGTTTAACGTCTAAAATAGAGGTAAACATTTTTTAATTTATTCTTGATGTATAGAAGCTCGTGTATTCATAATGTGACCGTCACTGGCCACTTTAGCGAACATTTTTTTGTGGACAGGTAAAAATATCTGCATATCGCCCGTACAATACTCGCTGCAAGTCAAATATTCGATACATTTGCAATTTGAATAGGCAGTTTAGTTATAGTGGGGTTGTTTAACATTTGAATACGGTAAGTCTACAGCCAAGAATGGTAGATGGTTGATGTCTATGCACAAACTCAGACGATTGAATGATATTATGTCTGTGGGCATTGAGCAAGCTAGCACTATCACAAACACATCGACAGCCGCCTGTCACTAACTGCCAAGTCTATACAATGAGGCGACGTCGGAGGTTTTTATAACACAGGGCCCGAGTCAGTCCGCGCTCCAAGTAACACGATAGAGATAGCACAGGAAAAAAACACTTGAAAATACCCTGTACCCTAGTTATCAATTAAAACGATTGTAGGTATTTTTCTTAAATAATTATCTCTAGCTAGTGATAGAAGAAATGTTTTGGTTGGGGCAAAATTGGTTGTAGATAAACATGACTGTTGAAAGTGATACCAGACGAACCACGTGTTGCGCATAGCTATCTTATAACATAACAGACCACAAATATACCAGCAGTCGCGCTCGGTACGCGATGTTATGTTACCTCAAAATATTTAAACAAATAATGGATTGAATTTCATGACGCTCGGTCTGACTTTACGTTTACCATAGCGTTAGTGATAACACACACCACCACCGTTAACACGGCAAGTTTACACGGTAACTTACATCGCAAATTATTATTAATACAAGTATAAATACCATATACTTTACCGGGTGTCCTACTTTCCTTCACTTCCACTTCATCCTCGATCAGAGGTAATTTTTTCAATCGACGGCAGTAAATTCCGGGAATAACACATATTATTAACAATCCAATCCCTAGTAGGGATCGAACGGGGGAAATATCCATGGTGTGTCCCACAGGTCTATCACAGTGTGTATAGGTATATCCCCAGAGAAGTACTAGAGGTACAGATCCGCACAGAATACTTGTGTGTTGGAGAAGTGATCACGGTCTGCACGCTCCCACACCTCAAGTGTTGTAAAGACACCCCGGCCTTATACACTGTCCCAATAAGCTTAAAATCACAATTAGGAAAAATCCAATTAGGCCAATACCATGAGCTTGGGCTTTGAGTAAATACATGCTTGTGATACATGTAGGGTGCGTGTGCCCATGCTCACCGTCCGCACTGGCTTCTGAATGAACTGAAGGCTTCTGTATGTTAACTTGCTTCGCTCGCGGCTTTCAACGCCGAGGTATTCCGCACGCCCCTAGGCTAAAGACGATAGGGTCCCGTGTTTAACATGCATGCTATACGTCAATAAACAATGGTAATTTGATTTTAATTATTGCACTGGGACATCAGGAATGATGCCTAGGTTTTAAACTGACCAGCTGGACTTGGCACGTAGGATCGGTGTCCACTTGATGAATGACACGTTTACGTGTTCAATGCTCTCCGCTTTGAAATCGTGTGAAGTTAGGGAAATTCGGCGTTGCTGTAGTAATGGTACACACACGCTATGAATGGACTCTCGCTTTCAGTCAGAAAATTGGATACAGGATAATTCCAGCTATTATTCCAGCTAATTTTTCCTCTCCGGCATTAAGTGACAATCGTTAAACGTATCGTATTAAAAGCACGAATCTCCGCATCTTCTGCCACACATTAATGTTATATATGCAGTGAATCTATATGTACATGTTTGAAGAGAAACATACTTTGCACAATGTACTAGTCGTATTTGATATCATTTCAGAGGAAATGGTTGACCTATATAACGGACAAATGAATTTATGCTTGATTTGTCCGCCCAAAAGTTGTTACGCACTTATTCCCCAACAGCCGATAGTTAACACAAATTTCACATTTTATATGAATGAAGGTTACGGACTAATATTTATCTTGTCTTTGATGCATTACCTGATAGGTGAAGCAAAAAGCGGTGACGATATTATTTCGTACTACCAATTTAGAGTTATGTCCCTTTGCGTTAATATAAATGAAGCATAACTGCTGGTCCAAAACGGTTTGTTTAAATGTAATTTTGCCTACCATACACAGCGGTGGAAAGGTTTTTTGTAAGTATAAACATGATTATATGTATGTCAAGTGAATATACTATGCAGTTGTGGCTAAGAACTAGTCCAAAACAACCATAAATATTGTGCCTTTAAAGAGAAACAACTGTATTTATTATCAAGATTAAAAGGAATTTTGGGAATGCTTAAAGAATTACAGTATTTATAATTGAAAGTCAGTAATTTGATAAGCACTACTATTGTATCATCTTCCTGTCATAGTAGACTGTTGTTATAAATACTTCTATGCGGAGAGGAATTACCAATATACATCCATGAAAAAGGATACAAACAGTTGATTGATTTTGGTTTAAACGTATTTATTTTCAAAATGAACTGAAAACGAGTTGGCAAACAAGCAAAGTATTTCTTTTAATGCCTATCCGTACAACACAAAATAAAGACGTACATTTAAATACATTATGTGGATTGTTGGTGCTGAGGTGATCAAGGGGGACACCGTGAGTAATTTGTAACAAACTAATTTTAAAAGTGTATGGATTGGAAGCAGAATCTTTGTGTTAATTGAGTATTTAATTAGTTCGATGAGTTAAATCTACCTGATCTGATAATGCAGTGAAAAGACTGCAGTATTTCTCTGTCGACTGATGCCGAAGCTGCCAAGCAAACATACAAAATTGTTTTTTTAAGTTAAATCTTTTTGGAGAGAAATACATTTCACTTCTTATTTCTGTATGTTCAGAGCATGTTAGAAAGAATTGGTAAAGCATCTTAGAAATAATGTCCACAAGAGCAAGATGGAATATTAGTTAGAATTCTATGAAATTTCTCATAACTTACATCGCTACAACCGAGCCGGAAGCGAGTATGGATAATCTGCCAAGTACTAGTACTCAAATTTAGACTCAAAATTAATTTCACTGTTCCTTTATGATAGATTTAAAGTACCCGGTAGGAAGAATTTGGCATAGGAAACCGTGCTTTCGATCGTTGATTGATTATGTTTCTATATACCGCGTATTGCATCAACAGGCATTGTTTTTATATTACTTCAAAATATTATACCACGTAATTCAGCAGAAATTACAATTCATGTGCATTGGATATTAACAGTATATTGCAAAACGTTAGCTATGTAGCGACTGTGAAATATTTTTTTCTGCTTAAAAAAAAAAGGTAGACTGATCTAAATAAGACAGTATCTCTAATTATATATGTGCATGATATAGTCTGATAGTGTTAAAGCTCGAAGATCTGGTTAACCTTGTCTCGTCGTATCGAGTGTATCACGCATATCACAAACAAGCTTGCTGTTTATTTGAAAATGTATGGAATAATAAGTCTTTCACGAGGCATATGCTCCAGAGTTGGCTTCCACCGGTGAATAGATTTTTATCGCATCTTTCTTTGCGAACAAAAACAAAGTTGTACAGCAATGAAAACATGTATGATCCAAGGGGGCAATGATACGCTCGCAGGATGACATATTTAACTAGATAAGTACGGCTCGAGTTGACCAATTACACATACATAGCTATTAACCATTGGCTTCCTTTCTGGACGACCGCCATCTTCCTTTCAACTCGCAGAATAACAAACTATAGACTGTTATAGCATTGCAAGCTAATGGAGTGAAGAACATAAATTATATTGTTATACAATTCATATGGGCATACTCAATCTCTATTTTAAATACCTGTATGCCCTTTCTAACATTCTTTGCATCTTTCTATAGTTTCTTAAGAAGGAAAACAATTTCAAACACGTTGTTGTGTATAGTTGCGCGTTACATGACTCATAATCGTTAATGAACACTTCTCATTGAAACCAGGCGTTGTCGACTATTTAATACATATGAGAAAATAAACTCCACACCACATCATACAGCGGTGTATATAAATAGATGTATGTGTTCAATATATAAAGCTGTCTCATTGACTAGGACTGGTTTCTGTCCCGTGTGACTGGAGACGTGAGTGAGGTGCGCCGCGTATAATTATACTTGTAATATATACATTAATGAGTGCTGTCATGCATGCACACACACTATAAACTGTATGTTTATGTTAATATGTGCACTTTTCAGCTGCACACTCTATACTTTAAATAGCCGTACAAAATACGCTGGATACGGTTGCCCCATCTACAATATAGCGTGTATCCCATCAACATACTTATCGCTGGTTTGACGAAATGAAGCGTGGATTAATAATGTTTTCTAATTTTATGGAATTGAATATGCAGAATGTTTTCTTTCTATGTCCGAAGTAATTTTCTATCCATTACAATTTCTTTTACAGTTCCGTAAGCCATGGCTCGTTTAATTGTTAATGAATTTATAATTTATTTTTCACTCCCAGGTAGGCCATACTGTAAGTATACAGTAGCCGTACACAATACGCGGGATACTGTAAGTATACAGTATGTCTGTAACAGTGTAAGAGTGCAGGTCAAAAGTCCCTTGGGTCAAAAACCCCTCAGTTAAAAGCCCCTGGGTCAAAAGCTCCCATATTGTGAAACATAAATATTTTAAAAAGAAACATTTTCAGTTACTGTATGGTATGTGCAGTACATCACTTTGCCTAACGTGATCATGGTATGATTTTGGATCACGAGATACAGTCATACAGTTTCAGAGAATACAGTCTTAGTTCCATCGAATGCAATATTTATTTCCTAAGTTTACATATTATATTCTCGTCTGGTTATGTAATAGTGCTAAATATAGATTTATTTTGCAATTATTGAACATGTTTAGTCCAATTATTTAGTCCATCATGTTAAGATGCATTGCAATCGTTATGTATTGTTTGAGAAATCTAATTGATTTGTGGCAGAAATAATTTTTATATTTTTTAAGACTCCATTCAGAATTCACCAGACCATGTAATGTCACAGTGAGTGACATTTTAAATACAATTGCATGTTAAAAACTTTCAATAAAAAAAATTTGAATTATATTTAACTCTACGTAACAAGTAAGATCAGGTTTTATTAAAGGCATACTATCACAGATGGTTGACATAGATAATAGTCAAAACGAACTTTTAGCTGAGACTACTTACGTTTGATTTGTTCACCAAAAAGTTGTTATTTACTGATGCACTTATTCCTCAACACTTGATAGTTATTATATTTAATATGAATTAAGGTTACGGAGCATCAATTATCTTGTCTTTGATGCATCAGCTGATATGTTATGCACACGTATGGGTAACGATATTATTTTGTCGTATCACTTTAAAGTCATGTCCCCTTGCGTTAATATAATAAAGCAATAAGGAATTACGACCATATTCAGGTTGATATAACTGGCAAAGTCATATATCGTTTACCGGAATGGAATTTTTTTGCCAACCATACAGTGGTGGAAAGGTTTTTGGAAGTACAAACATGATTTTATGTATGTCAAGTGAATGCTCTTCGCAGTTGTAGCTAAGAACTAGTCCAAAACAACCAAATATATCTGTGACATTATGCTGTGGAGACACATAATCTAAACATATGTTTCATATTGTATAAGGACATCGTTGTGAATCAATTCAGAGTTTGTGAAGCTGTTTCAGAACTTGAAAGACAGCTGTTTCTTTTACATCTTAGATGGAGTAAAACAGTCTAATGGTGGACATTGTGTTGGATCCATTTTACCACGGATAGCATAGGTGCTCGAGCTAATCACCTGTTGACGCTAATCTGAAGCCACGGATAGTGTTGCGTTGACACAGTGGAGGCCACCAATGGACTGTAATTAACAATGAGAGCTCGAACCTGCGGCCTGCAATGCGTTGTATATTTAAGTAATCAAGAATTATACCGTTGTTGATACAGAACAAGAGAGAAATCAGTCAGAGTATTTGACAACGATTAACACGGTGTTATTGTGCCCCGCTGTAGCATGTCCCTTTCATCGCACGTACAATGGTAAGTGACGATATGCCGACGTTTTAATTTAAGTGATAGGTACTTACGCAAAACAAGAATGAATGAAAGTAAAACGCGTATTTGTTCCTTGTCATATCACAGAATGTTAGCGTTTAACGTGTAGGGTGTCAGTACAATACAGTAGCCAGCAATGCCTGTGTAAATTGCTGGTATGTATAGCTCTCTGAGCATGCTTTCGAACGTGGATTTAGCTCAATATCAATGTTCACATTATTATTATTATTATTATTATTATTATTATTATTATTATTATTATTATTATTATTATTATTATTATTATTAT
>JAULBP010003790.1:0-14235 GCA_032355345.1 Lepetodrilus pustulosus
CACACACACACACACACACAAACACACACACACACACACACACACACACACACACACACACACACACACACACACACGCACGGACACATGCACACACACACACACACACACACACACATGTACACACATGATTAACACAGGCACATCCTCATATCATCACAAACATGCTCATTATTTAATAGCATAATTTGTTATTATTTGTTGTAGACATCCTTTTGAGTACTGCTAGTACTATTAATTTACAAGATTGGTTTTGTCACAACACAAATTTCTTATTCCTCTTTCTCCAGCATTCCAAGTTTTTTCCTTTGAAGATGAAGGCAGTGTTATCAGTGAGCATGGCGTTTGTCTTGTTCAGTGTATCTGTAGCCGCCCTCCTGATTGTCTGTGATGGTGATGGATGGGGTTAGCAATGTACACCGTCACTCCATCAGCTTCCCAACCAACATGTATCTCCCAGCATAGTCTTTACCAATGTGATTTATCTCTTTCCCCCAACAGAGCCTGTCACACACCCTAGAGGCCATACACGTCTAGAGGCCCTGAAATATGCCCACCTCCTAGAGGTCCTGCAATAATGCCAGTTCCTATATGCCCTGTCATATACCTAGTTCTTTGAGGCCCTGTTATATGTCCAGTTCTTAGATGCCCTCTCATACAACAAGTTCCTAGAGGTCCTGTCATACATCTAGTTCCTATATGCCCTGTCATATACCTAATTCTTCGAGGCCCTGTTATGCATCCTGTTCCTAGATGTCCTCTCAAACAACTATTTCCTAGAGGTCCTGTCATACAACCATTTCCTAGAGGTCCTGTCATACATCTAGTTCCTAGAGGCCCTGTCATACACCCAGTTCTTTGAGGCCCTGTTATACGTCCAGTTCTTAGATGCCCTCTCATACAACAAGTTCCTAGAGGTCCTGTAATACATCTAGTTCCTATATGCCCTGTCATATACCTAGTTCTTCGAGGCCCTGTTATACATCCAGTTCCTAGATGCCCTCTCAAACAACTATTTCCTAGAGGCCCTGTCATACAACTAGTTCTTCAAGGCTCTGTCATACATCTAGTTCCCAAAGGCCCATTCTTATTGGCCCTGTCATACACCCACCTCCTATACTAGAGGTCCTGCATCACAACCACCAGATCATGTACATTCCCACCCTCACATTGAGCACAGTGTTTACTTCAGACTCCGAGTATTGGAGTGTACGGATCTGTCTGGGCAAGGATCAGCCCACTGTCACTGTCAATCTACATTGTATTCACTAAGCCAGCGGTCTAATTAGTTCGCTCTCTGCTGGATTAACAAAACTCTCTGCTCTATACAGCAGCTGGGGTTACCTCCAGTAGGTAAAACACTGTACAGCAGCTGGGGTTACCTCCAGTAGGTAAAACACTGTACAGCAGCTGGGGTTACTTCCAGTAGGTAAAACACTGTACAGCAGCTGGGGTTACCTCCAGTAGGTAAAACACTGTACAACAGCTGGGGTTACCTCCAGTAGGTAAAACACTGTACAACAGCTGGGGTTACCTCCAGTAGGTAAAACACTGTACAGCAGCTGGGGTTACCTCCAATAGGTAAAACACTGTACAGCAGCTGGGGTTACCTCCAGTAGGTAAAACACTGTACATCAGCTGGGGTTACCTCCAAAAGGTAAAACACTACAGCAGCTGGGGTTACCTCCAGTAGGTAAAACACTAACCAAAGTCAACAACATAATGCTGGCTAAACTGAGTGCCACAATGTCATTTCAAAGCTTGTTTTCCTGGTAATGGAACCATATTTTATATGGAACAGGTTTAAATGTCAAGTTTAGTTTCCAAAACCGTACCAGATTGTAACCTAGTTTGAATTTGCAATAACAGAATCAGCATGAATAGATGCCATCTATCTGAAACACCATCCTCTTGTGATCATTGATAACCGAATTGATGTTGCAACAAATATAATATTGTACAGTTTATGATTTTTTTGGTGACTTATCCTCCCTTGCTTGTTTAATTGCTTAAATCAAAACCATATGATGCCGATGAGACCGGACAGTGTTTATCATTAAGGTGCTATTACCTTCAAGCTATGTGACTAGAGCATCTCTAGATTACTCCTTACAGCAGCCAGGCTAGGGTATCAATTTACTCAATGGCAATTAGTTATAACGGCTCTTTGCTGTATGATAAAGATAAGGGTAAGTGCTTTAGAAATGAGATACCTGGCCGATGATGCTGCCACAGTGAGAGAGTGAGTGGCATGTACAGTGTGTAGTGTTTAATACCATCGCTCTCATAATGGAAATAAATATGTGCATCAGTTTAATTGGGTATTTAAAATATAAGGAACATAATTCTTCACTGCATCCCTTGGAATCAAAGTCGTCGCAAATGGGTGAAAGATTCCCGCAGCGACGTTAAACTCCATAATCACTTTCACTGGAATCAAAGTGGAGTGAGATAGCAAGGTGTTTTGCTATTGAAAGGAAGACCATTGCATTGCATAAGGAAAGGTTTGGTAGTGGGCTGTTTTCTATGTTTCATAATAACATTCATAGTTGATTTGTTAATCTTCACAAATCTTGTGAACCTACTAGATGAAGAAGGCAATCTATTTTCTACATTCTTTAGGCAAGGAAGTCAAGTTCATGGATATTAATGTTTTCTGTTTGTTTCTGTTTTCCTAACATGTTGTTGTACATTAGTAAGCAGCGTGTTTGCTTTGACAACTGTAAACTGCTTCAGTTGTAGCATGTAGTACCACGGCTAATCGGCGGTTCCATGCAGGGACAATCTGTTTTCAGATCTCAGGGCAACTGCAGTTCACTCTCTACACACAGGAAGACAAGCTTTGTGGCAGCTTTACTGTACTCATAACATACTGGGTTTGACTTCACACTACTCATAACATATACTGGGTCTAACTTCACACTACTCATAACATACTGGGTTTGACTTCACACTACTCATAACATACTGGGTTTGACTTCACACTACTCATAACATATACTGGGTTTGACTTCACACTACTCATAACATATACTGGGTCTGATTTCACACTCCTCATAACATATACTGGGTCTAACTTCACACTACTCATAACATATACTGGATCTGTCTTTACACTACTCATAACATACTGGATCTAACTTCACACTACTCATAACATATACTGGGTCTGTCTTCACACTACTCATAACATATACTGGGTCTGACTTTGCACTACTCACTACTCATAGCATGTACTGTGTTGGCTGCTGTAAGTGGAAGGTGGTGGGTGTTATCTTTACACTGTCAGGGTGGAGCAAGGAGCTATCTTCACACTAGAAATGTTGGGTTGCCAAAACACAAACATAGGTGTAAAATGTGTTGAATGTGTTGGCATATAATTCTTAAGTTGAGGAAACATCTGGACTTCCTGATATCCTCTCCAATGGTAAACTGCCGATACGTACAGTAGATAACCTGGGAGCAACACTGAGTACTTTGTGCGCATTCTGCATGGGGCATCCTCCACCAGTATAGTTATAGCTACGTTGTGGGGCTGGCTGTGTTATTCTGGTCTGTGTATTGTGGGATGAGAGCCTACAACAACAGTAAGGCCTATGAGGTTTCCTAGCCACCCATCCCTGTCACTCATCCATGTCACTCATTCTAGTCATCCATTCCGGTCATCCATCCCAGTCATCCATCCCAGTCATCCACCCCAGTCATCCAATTCAGTCATCCATTTCAGTAATCCATTCCAGTCATCCATTCAGGTAAAACAGGCTTCCACTACTGAGTAGATACCAGGTCCAAAATCAAACCTAATATTATTGTTTGTAGTTCACCACAAAATCAACCCTTAGTGTTTGTACAAGGCTGACACACAACCAGCTGTGCTACTCCAATCTCCAAATCTATCAGTACACCTGAAAACAGATGGAATATCTGAAGTGCATCTTTCGTCTTTACTGAATCTCTGCTTCCTATTGGATTTTAATCTCTGCTTTCTTATTGGATTACAAGTTGGGTTATTTTAATTTGCCATTGCAACTATTTGTGTATGTGTCATAGAAACTCTGTATCTTATGTACATTGTAACAGTTATGAAATGATCAGTAAAGTGGAGAATAGTTGTGTTCATTGATAATGTCTCACTGTGCCACATGGGCTACATCTCCATTCAAATACAGGTATTGGTAATTAGTTTTCCATTACATGGGCTATTCAATTAATGATTATGTTGAATACTCGCTAAATATTTGTGATTATAAAACATGTAACTTGCTGAAGTTTTGAACTTCGAACATACATTCCACTCTGTAAAGTTTATACATATGGTTACGTTCCCAGTAAAATCATGCGAATAACTGAATTTCCGAATGTCTGTGTCATTTTACATAGGAAAACTGATATATCATTCCTAGTAAAAACCGTGCGGATAGCGAGGGGACCAGTTATCCAAAGTCCAGATAAGTGAGGGTCCACTGTATATACTTTAATTGTAGATATTTCAGTGAACAAGTGTTGACCAACTATATTTCATCACTATATGCAAGAGAAGGCTTCATCAAATATGACTCAACATTGAAATTTTCAGTCCTCTCTGATTTCTATTAAGAGGCAATATGAATACCCATCAGAACTTTGTAACCTCAGATAGATCCTGACATAGTACTACACCACGGTGCACCACACCCACAGAACCACTCACTGCACCACACCCCCACAGAGCCACTCACTGGGTGTGGGACATACCACTAGGATGACATAGGTTGGCCGTGATGGATGAGGATATGATCACATCCAGATTATCTTTAAAGCGAAAAGATACGATCGTGTCCAGGTAATCTTTAATGTGGGAGGATGCGATCGCGTCCAGATAGTCTTAGTTGCGGAGTATCCAGGACAGGGTACTGGAAGCAACAACTACCTATGATGGAACCACGCCAAGAATGCCAGCACAGAACTGTTTGAGACCTTTGTCAGTGAATGGGTTAGTTATGGTTTGTAGGTGCTGGTCGGTGGGTTTCAATATCAGTGTTGATCATATTCTGCAAGTCTAGGAACTACCAGGGGGCAGCTTTGATGACATATGGTGATATTTGATTTTCCGTTTCAGCTGCAAAATGTCTGCAACCTGTTAGATAAACATCAGTCATACACACCAAATATCACAAATACCACATTTGATTGACATTATAAAAGAATCCTCTGTTGGGTGAATCAAAGAGTACCACATTCTATATTATATGCACATGCTATTCCATGAACCATCCACAGTATATACACATGTTATTCCATGGATTATCAATACCACGTACATATACTATTCCATGATTTATCCATGCATACCTGGAAATGTTCAATGAAATTCATGGTCAAGACCACAACCTTAAAAAAGTAAAACTCAACATCGTCCTAGCAGAGAATATGAGAAATGCTGATGGTCACCATTGATCATTTGAACACAACATGGTAACTGTCAAATATGACATGTCATCAACACAACATGGTAACTGTCAAATATGACATGTCATCAACACAACATGGTAACTGTCAAATAAGACATGTCATCAACACAACATGGTAACTGTCAAATAAGATGTGTCATCAACACAACATGGTAACTGTCAAATAAGACGTGTCATCAACACAACATGGTAACTGTCAAATAAGACATGTCATCAACACAACATGGTAACTGTCAAATAAGACATGTCATCAACACAACATGGTAACTGTCAAATAAGACGTGTCATCTTGGATGATTTGTTTTTCAAAGCATACTTTATTGACTTGCTCATGCAGTTAGGGATGTCAGTTCCATTACATGGCATAAAGGTGATGGGAGTTCTTTCAACTTCCGGAGTCTCTTATGATGGCATTTGTCGTTCCAAATGTGTGAAAGATTCCCACAGCGATGTTAAACTCCATAATCACTCACTCACTCATTGATGACATTTGAATATTCCTAGGATTAATTTATTATAGTGATTGCTAAGGCTTCATGCTGTTACTACATAGTTTAGGTGATGATGTTATCGCCTGACTATGAACTTGTGCGTGTTTGTTAATACTATTGAATTAATTGAAAAGCTAATATCAAGAGGTAACCAACAATGAATTGTGAATTTTTCCATGGACCAAAATGTGCTTGTGTCAACAATAAATCCATATATATTTAGTATTAATTAACTATTTTTTCCACAATTAAGTAATTGATAATGGAAAGATTCATGTTCTTTTTTCTCATTTACAGACTTTTCAGGCTCTATCAACATGAATACTTTAGACAATTTGTTTATTATCCAATTGAAGGTGTGCAGTTAGAAAACTCTCTTATGGTTGACCATGCATTCTATTCGACAATCATAATTGTTGAAATAATGTAATTAATTGTGCTGGATGGTGACTTTGAAATGGTCAGGTCTTAAAAACAGACATTTTTGACAAAATTATATTGAAATTTCCATGCTGATGAACTCAGAAAGTTGTGATTGATCCAGTTTCTCATCTGTATTCCATGTTTTGTCTGGCTAATGTTATACACGTGTGGGCTGGCGTGTGGGTTGTAGAGCAGTATAAGAGAACCTGACCCGCAGAGTCGCTCTCTAACATTTACCACACTCCAATATACCATCTGGTTATCTAGCACTAATCTGTCCAAGTAAGCAGCCTTCAGATTAAGTGAAAATTACACTCTGGCTTTCCGTGTTATGATATTAATTACCACGTCCTTACATTTTACATCCTCATCAACGCCATCCGGGGATGGCTGGAAAATTCAGAGAACCACAAAACGGTTTTCGTTTTTAATTATATTTTATTTATCAGTTCATATTTTGTTGGAAAGCAAGTGTTGTGACAGAAAATATTCCCGTGATGGTGTCTCAAAATAGATGTCACGAAAAGTGAAATTGCTGATTAATTTTCTGTGATTCCCTTATGGCTGTATGTGTGTGAGTGAGAGTAATATAAGCTAGGACGCCAGAGGCCTGGGATGCTTCAAGCCTTCTGGTTCCAGTTGTATTCTGTGGAGGTTCCCGCCAGCGCATATGTTTTTCAACTGTCAATGTCTACGCAAAGGAGTGGATTGTATGAGCAGGATTAGAGTGATGAAACTTTGTTCAAGTGATGATAAACAAGCCAAAGACTGTGAGGATGTTGGCGAGGAAGAGAGAGAAGAGTTATCTCATACCAAGAACCAACTCAATAAGTCACAGGTATTTACTAACAGTCGTGCCATATACATGGCTTGTAGTCAATCAAATGTTCTCCTCAAGTGTTCATTACTGATACACACAGAGAGGTTGATTTTTTTTTAAATAGTTACTTTCTATCATTGGTAAAGTTGACCTTTCTATTTTGGTTCAGGAAATTAGATTTTTTTTTTATTTATGTGGAAGAATTTGTTTATGGGTAGAATTTGTCATCATAGTTGATGGCTGAAATTTATTGTAATTGAAAATGGAAAATAATATATCATATTGCCAATTACCATGAAATAAGTCATTTGATATCATTGGTAGCACAGTAGAAGAATGTTGTGCACTTTGGATCCAAAAGTCCTGAGTTTGAATCCATGATAGAGAAATAGCATCACTTTCCATGAAAGTAACATATTGGACACTTTGTCTGTGCTGTCACAATGCAGTCATCATCCTTGACTCAACAGTGCTCAGTAGTCCCAGGTCTGCTACAACACTAAGCTTTACAGGTGTTACAGGTTTCCTCATGACATGACTTGATGGTGTCCTCCTGCTTTCCCGATCTGAGGTACTTTCTCCGAACTGTCTGTAATCTTTATTCTTGTGGTGTGTTGTTTATAATAGATTGGTATATTGTGATGGTAGTTTAGTAGGTGGCAGCGTTATTCATCCTAATCGCTAGTTTTTTTATAGTCCAAGTTTGGAGACATTTTGAGGGTCCGTTTGGAGACGTTTGTGACGTCTGAGGTGCTATTAAAAGGGTTAGTGGTTGTTGCTTTCAATTTTACTCCAATTTCTCTTAACTTATTTCATACTTGGTATGTTGTAAAAATGTTTGTACATACAGTTTACATACAGCTTTGTGTTTAATATCTTATATCATGTATGTCTACAATAAAATCAGTGGTGGTTATCAGTTCAAATTCTTTAACAAGGTGTAATTATCTTTCAATTGGTAAGATTAATCAGATCAAGTTAACGCGAGTGCATTCCCATTTTCCAGATTTACGCATCACCAAATTTTACCTATCTCACACCTTTGGTCAGAAAAAGATGGGAGCAACCGGAATTAATAAACCTCAATATCTTCATAAGAACCAAGTAATTTTGAAAGTTACTTTAAACACCAAGTAAATCCGGAAATGTTGCTACCTTGCAAATTATTTAATTTAATAGTTAATCAGAATTGCAGTGCGAAATAGCCACGGAACACTGATCTCAGTACACTGGTACAGAGAAGACCTTAGTAGAGCTGGCCGACATCGACAGGTAACCTCTCAGGTACTCAGCACCTGTTGTAGCGGCTTGTTAGTTAGTGGTAATGGCCGACATCACTTCCTGTGGCAGCACACCGCATTTAATCCAGACACGCTCATTAAATCACTTACCTGTAGTCACTCTGTCCAAAGTGGCTTAAGTTGAAAGTTTGATAGATTTAATTGAATTATATGGTTCTTTCATTAGCATATTCTTAGTGTTATAGATACACTTTGTTCAAAGTTGTCTAAAATCAAATGCCATTTGATATATGACATTTTGTGAATTATGATGGGTTAAGAGAAAAACATTGTCAGCAAGAGTTATTTCACTACCAGGCTACACATCAATATTGTGTTGACTTCTGGCAACATATCTCAAGAAGTATATGGGGCTGTCATAGGGTTGTTTAGATTGGAAGTTCAATTTCCTTAAATTGATTGTCTTTGTGACATACACCTACATTGGGATGTACAAAGCTAGACATTTATCATGAATACTTGATGGTCTAACAATAAATTGCAGAATTTCAAATTAGCTGCTTAATTCATTGATCTTGAATGAATATCACTTCAGGTTCATTTCACTTAATTAAATATAACAGTTTTGGGAAAAACAGACAGGTGTGCAACTAATTATGCTATATCAGCAAATTATTTCTGAAATCTAACACATGCACATGTGTTTTACTGACATTTTGTAAATTAATTTAAAGTAACAGTTTGCCAACTAACACATATTGGATATGCCGCATGTTCATGTTTCTGAATTCTACACACATAGAAATGCTCAGAACCACTGTAAACCATTATTCTAAGATCAGTTTTTTTTATCAGTTTTCAAAATATATTCATAATAACAACCCATAAAGTGGTTTTATCTTGCTGGAATTAATAGTAGAGCTATGATATTGCATTCTGCACTAATGCTAACCTAGATTTTGTCATGAAAACAAGTTTATGTTATTTTGAGGAAGCTCATGTTGATGGTTTTGAATACATGTGTTTATCAACTATACATTGCGTGTGTTTTTGAATGTGAGCAAAATGTATTTCCCCCTCGGGACCTTCTGAAGGCAAGATAGCTGAAGACTGACACCTGAATTGAATCTCCACATTTCCAAAGGTTGCATCATGAAACCATCGATGTGTGTAAAGAAAATAGTTGCTTGGTCCTACATCTGCAAGAAATAAGAAGATAACGTCACAAGGCTATTTCCTGAGTACCGACCAGTTGCTCTTCAGTGCTTGCCAGTGTTGATGTACCGATGGTAGCTGCATGTCAACCTCTGGCAATCTTATCTGTGGAGAGCATATATTTGTTGTCTTAGAATCAAAGATGGATCTAACAGGAATACCAATAGAGCGATGCAAATACTGCAATAATTACTGGCTTGTAGTCGGTATCGGCTCATCATTTGATATTTAGTAAAATATGTCAGTCACTCTCTGTCTATTATTGTCTCAAATGGGTGAAAGATTCCCGCAGCGATGTTAAACTCCATATTCACTCACTCACCATGACTATTAATTTAAACATTTGTATTTTGTTGTTCTTCTGATCTTCTGACATATTTATTCAGAGAGTTCCACTGACTTGAATATTCTTGTTAATTAATTATTTTAGAGGATGAATTTCTGAATGTATCCAACTGAATCTGGTTTGAATTCATCAATGAATTATTTCCACATCGTCTAGGCATCTCAGTGGGTGTAATCCTGGCGTATCTCGCTATCACTATTAGACTTGACATCATGCTGTCTTGTACTCTGTGTTAAAATATTCTGGTCTACATCGCACTGTATATCTGTACCCAAGCTGTGACTAAGGCTACCTACACCTTCCACTGTCTATGGGAAATTGGACCCATGGGAAATATCTATCATCAATTATTCAATGAATGAAATAATTTTTCTCTCAGAATTAGGATATGTTGGAGCTAGAAGTAGAGCTAAATTGAGTAGAGTGCTTTTTTGATAGGTTTGAAATTACTAAAAGAAATGGAACATGAATGTCCTAGTTTCTCATGGCTGACATACTTAGAGAACTAGGGACTTGTTTATTATAACAGTATTATTTCTATAGTTGATGTTATACACCACTGATTATTGGAAGCACATTAAATATCAGCTTACTTGATCTCCTTGTATTAAGCCAATGTTATTGACTACTGCCTTTCATTAGTGGACATTCTGTTGTAAATTGAAAGTGATTGAGATAACTTAGGAATATGCTTGTTATATAATGCTGTGTTTCCTAACGGGCAAAAGCAATATTTCCATTGTGACTGTATTAACTTTTGAATGTGTCTATCATGTTATTCAGACATTTTCACAACATAGGTAGTTTTTCCAGGTACAGCTTTGTGTGTGAAAGTGTTATAAGTGGAATATCACTTAAATATTTAGTACTTCGTCTAGCACTTCAACAGTTATATCCAGATTGGTCATGGTGACCTTTCAAGACAATCAATACCTGCTGTATCTTCTTACTACCTATTTGAATAAACAATCCCATGTAATTTGACTAAAACATTCAGAAAATACATCTTTAAGATCTTCAAGATGAAATGTGCCAGAACAGAGATAAAATATGAACAAGTGTGGCATCACCCATGGATGGATCTGGTATATCTGTTAAAGGATGATGTCTCGCGTGTTAGAGAATGTTTCCTCAGTGTTATCCTAGCATTATTAGCCCAGGCCCCAGCAGCAGGGTCGTGACAAGTGTTTGTGGTGGACACAGTGTCTGAGGTGTGACTGGCTCTTCTACAATAGAATCACAATTTACAGGCGACACGAAATAATTTGAACTTCTGTCTTGTCAAGTTTAGCAGGAAAGTGTAGTTTGAATTCCCATAAAGTCTGGTTTAATAAAAATGCTTCTTTTGAATTCCCATATTTTCTTGTTTAATAAGAATGCTTATTTAATTCCCGCCATGTCAAGTTTGGTGGGAATGTGTATTTTGAATTCCCATCTTGTCTGGTTTAATACAAATGCTTATTTTGAATTCCCGTATTTTCAAGTTTAGTAGGAATGATTATTTTTAGTTCCACCCTTGTCAGGTTTAATATTTAATGGTTACCGGGTATTTTGAATTTCAATCTGGTCTGGTTTGGTAGGAAAGCTTATTTTGAATTTCCATCCTGTGTACTTTTGAAGGTGCAGATAGAGAGGTATTTAAGGCAGGACTACATCTGTCTGGTAATAGGTATGACTATGTCTGCAGCACAGTGTGTAACTGAGAGCTGATATTGACTCTGCTGATTAGTGCTCTGTCAAGGAAGCCGTGACCAGGGGAAAGTCATTATCAGGATCGTACTGGAAGTGGAAATTTGTCACCTCAGCATGGTGCTACTTCAATTTGGTCAGCATTAACCCTATAAGCATTGACTAACATAGGGAACTGGATGCACACTAAGCGTCTTAATCCAGTGTCATTACAGCGTATTTAGAACTAAGGCAATTTCAAGCAGCTAACAGTTGTATTTTTCATGGCTTGTTAGTGCAACTATGCAAACTGTATTAACGATTTACCAATGATTTACCAATGATTTACCAATGATTTACCAATGGTATTTAGGCAGTAGATGGTTAATAGTGTACAGTGTATGGCTCTTGGGTTGACATGTCATTTGATGCTGTGTTCACATTGTTGTTACTTTGTGGAATTAAAAAGGACGTCAGTGTGTGCTATTCGTGATGAAACAATGGAGTTTTTCGGATGTTATTGCTTTTCTACGATGTTTGGGGAATACGTTTATTGGACAGGTGTTGTATTCTTGATGGTTTTCTATGTGTAGCGCATTAATCAAATATGTCTCCTGAATGATGAACCGGTGTGGAGTTTCCACTGTAGGTTGATGCCAGCCTCTCAGCTTGGAAGTTGAGCATGATTGGCCTGGCTAGTGGGTGTATGGGTGACCAAAAACATGATAATATATAGTACATATACAGTGTACTCTGTATAAATCGGCATCTGTGTAGGCCGGCAATCTGCGTTTACCGGCACAATTTCAAAGTCCCGGCCGGCGACAGTGCATTTATCATTAGTTAACATTTGAATAAACCGGCATCTCTCTATTCCGTAAACCGGCATCACTAACGAGGACCGAAACCGTTATTCACTACTAATTCACCTTGTATAATCCGGCAGAGCTAATAAAATAAAAATAAAACAATGGCTGCATTTTAATTGTCGCGGTACACGGTTGAGCTGTTGAAAATTGGGGGACAGTGGGATCTCGAGATCGGCTTAGGATTCCAGTAATCATTATGAAAACAATGGATGCCGTATCGTTAGCGGTCGCGGTCGAATGTCTTAGAAGATCACGTGCACGGTGAATCAATTGGATTATGTATACTCTACGTGTATACTCGCTAAATGACGATGTCTCATCATTGAGCTAAAAGTGTCAGGGTAGCCTACACTTAAATAGGCATTAGTAAGTCTATCTGTCATACTAATGCTAGTATCATGGCATACCATCTGAACTAGTTCAAGATTCCTCTAACTTCCGGGGATATGACACGTTTTATATGGTATGGTATACATCTGAACAGCTGCTGAACGTATGCAATCAGTCAAGGGACGGAACTCTTGACAAACTGAGTAAACCGGCACTCTCTCAAATCCGGCATATCGGTCCCAACGAGGGCCGGTTTATACAGAGTACACTGTATATTCGTCAGCCATATAGAAATGATATGGGACATAGAATTTATTGTAATTAATCAGATTTCTATGTAATATAATAAAGATATTTTTATATACATGCATACAGATATTTTAAGTATTAATAAGCTATTATTAAATTAACAATAAATGTAGCTGTAAAACGGGTATCATTCGCGAGCCTGTATTTTTCACGAAATTCCCGATCTGTGTTTGATCGTAAAATTAAGAAACACGCGAATAACAGGCCTACTAGTTAAAGTTATTGAATGGATGGACTTGTGTATCACGAGATATTTTGAGGAGAGGGACGAATCCTCCCGGACTTTAGCACGGCACCTGTTAATCAAACAGACTGACATACTTCTGCCGACCGAGATACTCAAACCAATTGCACGTCAATTTAGTGTCAGGCGAAGAAATCGTGCAATACTTATGTACAGTGAATACATCGATATGTTGATATTGTAATGGCCTGCCCTGCCCTCTGCAGCTGCCCGATCCACAAGTATCAACTGTGAATGTGTTCACGCTTTCATCGGGGAAATGCTAACAATCACTAGCTGATCATGTTTATTTACAAAGTTGTTTTGAGTACTTATAGGCCTAGTAATACTGTGTTAATCTCTGCGACATCTATGTCAATTTGCTAGTCTTAACTCACTGTTTATGTACATGATGCATGCCAAGTACGTTGATGTTATAAGCTGGCGTTATCTTCTAAAATGTTTCGCGTAAATTTACTAAATGTATTGTTAGGATTAGCGAGATGAATATTGTTTCTACGAATATAACTATTCCAGCTATTGTCCAATTGTATTTTTAGGAAAAGTCTGTATTTATTATAAATGATCGAGCTAGTTTGTACCAGTCACAATGTATGTATTCGTTCGCAGGTTGATTGTTCATCGTCGTTTCAATATAAAATCACTTACCGATTCATTGTAAGTTAACTAGTGGCATGTGTTATTCTTACTATCTCTATCTTGAGATTCAAATGATGTATGTCCAATATATTAGTGAAATGCAGTAGGTTAGGTCATTACTACCACGTTATAAAATAGGTTAGCGTGTTCCTGGGATCTCAGAGTATTAGGGAGAAACTTTCTTATAAGT
>JAULBP010003901.1:0-14235 GCA_032355345.1 Lepetodrilus pustulosus
CTCTCTCTCTCACTCTCCCTCTCTCTCTCCCTCTCTCTGGTATCGCGATAGTATCGTATCGTGATATACTATTATAGGCGTATCGTATCTCCCCTAGCTATAGAGAGCAAGCTCTGTACTGCTGTCTCTTATATCCCCTGTTCTTCAAAAGAACCTTTGCTATTGCTAGCGATTTCTTTGACGTTTTCTCTCTCGACTTCCAATGTGGTGTGTAACGCAAAATTTAGCTAGCGCTTTCGTTCTTTAACATGCGTCCACTGAGCCAGGTGAAGACAGTGCAGTATTACAAGACAAGATCTGAGATCAATCGGTGTTCATTATCCCCGTGTTGACATAGCGCCACACCCTGAGATGCCGTCACCAGTCGCCAAGTCTGGTAGCTTATTCCTCCTATTATGATTATAACGGCAAGCGTTGTAAACTTGAACATACACCATCGTATTCATATCGTGTACACGTATTTGCACACACATATACACACGCAAAAAATGCACACGCACGCAAAGCATCCAAAGAGTCCAAAGCATCATCCACGAGAGACAGTTCTTTCTCTGATGACGCGCTGCGCTTCATCGATATACTACAGCAGAATGTTGTCAAAGTGAGTGCTAAGGAACTTGTCAAGCATTGCAGTCGGTGTGCGGCAAGACCTCTAAGACGTGCTTGTCTTAATTTGTTCTGCAATTGCTATTTAATAATTGATTTGTCCTTTGTACTTTTATAGTGTGGCAGACTCGTCAAAGTAGGCTGGTAATGTACACAACCTTAGACTAATGAAGAAAATATCGTTTTCGCCGGTTCATTATGTTCAATGTACATTGTATAAAGGTATCTTCATTGTTCATGGTACATAATGAATTGCACAACCATCATGACGAGTAATATGTTACCATGCAGTATTTCGCATTGTCATACCTTTCAATGTATATATCTCTATATGTCAAAATATATATAACACAAGGAACACGGCAAGTGCATGTGACGGTACAATAGGACATTGAGTTGAACTGGACATCGTTTTAATTTAAATTTAAACAGCTATAAAGTTCATATGTTTGTTCCTCTCTCAGATACCAATAGTTTATGGGTACATTCATTAAATAAAAATCAATTTCGATTGTTTTCATTAACATTTAAAGGAACTTTATATCCATACTAGCAGAAGGCAAGTATACGTCTTTGTTATTCTTTGTGCTCTTCGTAATACAAGTTAAAAATACATGAACCATTCTCATGATTAGTGATGTCATGAAAGCATAATTTCTTGGTGTAAACGTATATATAGTCGACATGAAAGTTACTATATGACGTTGGGTTATAAATGATATGGCAGTATGGCTACTACATAGGTATGTAGACAATACTAGAGTATCCAACAACGAGGGAACATTAATTAATTAGACATTACAAATGTCTATAAATGTGTATACGAAGCTTCCCTTTGGTATTTCCTATATAGTGGTTGGTTTTAGTTTTAAGTTTAAACATATTTTATTCAAGATGAAATGGATAGGTTACAATTTATTACAACTGTGTGGGTAGTTGGTTAGTTGATTTGAGGTTTAAACGAATACAATCACAGATTTTGATTGCCCAGTTAACCAAATACGAGTTATAAATGCAAAGTACATGCATTCAATTAGCGTACTTGTCATCGCTTTTGTATCGCGAACAAGCCTATACCATATGCTGACAACACTGAGAAAATTCACATCCTTTGCAAACCGCGATGTTTTCATTATTACCAAATGGCATATCTTTGCTGTTAGGAACTTCCTCTAAATTCAGTCATAAACACTGAGGAACTCGAAGTCCAAAGTTCTACCCGCTCCATATAAAATATAATATAGGTGCATGCATACGGAGACATACGATTTAACGCACGTAACTATAAACAGTCGCTGAGAAGGTCTATGACGACGGAGTGCAATCGAAGCTTGTGTTGTACCGAACTGTGTGAACAACGTACATAGTGGCTTCAGACACGCCTAGATCTACCTTGTCTACCACCTACATTGACTTCAACATCAGCCTGCCGTGCACCACGCTCGCCTGGACGTTATGTTACATGTACTGAATTATGTCATACACAGTATACTAAGTACTATATATTTATATATACAGTGTGTGTGTGTGTGTGTGTGTGTGTGTGTGTGTGTGTGTGTGTAGACGCCATCTGGAACAACATGAAATAAATATACTAGTATAATAGTGTAACACATTTTGTTGGGTGGGTGGGGGTAGTGCGCGCGCGTGTGTTTGACAAACAGCTATTTTATTTACGTCTCGCCCTATATATCTACACTGTAAATACGTAACATGTACAGAATAAGCCATTCCAAAAATATTACGAGCGACGATACCATACAAATATGACACAATAATATAAATATATTATATACACTAAAAGCAGGAATGTTTTATGTTTTCATTTGTATAAAAGTCAAGAACACCTTTGCAGTAATTTCTTTTTAACATAAAAAAGAGGCTGTGGCACAAGGTAAAATACAATTTATTAAGTGTGTAAGTCAATAGACAACACTGTGCATGCACGACACCAAAGCACATTATAGACATATATATATATAATATTATATGTCACTACTTTTTCATGACTGCTTAAAAGAGTTTTTGCAACTGAAAATGGATATTACGCTCTTATCTACAGTTATGTGATAAATAGAATCTAACATTCGTGTTCATTTAATACTGAATTTATTAAACTCTTCGGTAAAACTGATATTGTGCTCGGCAAAGCCTCGCACAATATCAGTTTCACCAACTCGTTTAAAAAAATCAGTATTAAATGACCACTCATGCTAGATCATCTATATAATGTATTATATATATATGGGATCTGTTATATACAGTATGCTAAATTATTCACCTCTATTAATTATGAACCAAATTGAGTTTTTCAAGTAAAATATGAATTTATAGATCTGTATCAAGTTACTAAATTATAGTCGAACCAAATGAACTTTCTACTTCAATGTAATATTATGTTATTATTCATTAGCATAATTTGAGTTTGCATACTTGAAGTATATATTCACTGGTGAATGCAAAGCGTACACATGTACACGGCTTGTTTCGCAAATAAAAGTGGTTTTTTTTATTCTTGAATCTGTTCACATTCTGACACAGCCATGTGTTCCATGAAATGTCTGGTTGATATTTCGGTCAAGGAGATAGTTATATACATGTGTGTATATGTCTAATTGATGCAAACACCAGATAGGGTCTAGATCGAGTCGCCCCTTCCCAAACAAACCTAACAAAATGCAAGAAACTTCAACAAAGCCTTCGTCGATCTTCCCAGATTGCTTCTGGAATAATTGCTGTCATTATCGTAATCGTGCATTGTCATTTACACATTAAACCGCTCACGTTTAAAACTGACATAGCCAGACGCTATATCTGCATGCTCTGTGCTATTACATCTTACACACACTATAATTACACTTACAACTTACAGGCAGAAACCACTCCTTTGATTGTATTTATTAATACATTAATACGGCAGTGCAGCGACATAAACCCGTCAACATTTGCACCACCCATGTATTGCCTGGTGTACGCCGCTATAGCTGAAAGAGCTGCAGGACGTCAATCTAAATCCAGTGATTATAACCACTTCTACCCTTCACAGACACAAGAAAGAGTCATGAAGGAAACATTTCTTGTGCCTGATCTGCAAGAATGTGAGATTTATGTCAATCAGCATTGCACTGTTGTGTTTTTTAAGTAAAGCAGCCAAGCACAACCATCCCATGGGCGATGAACTGAAGTGGAAAGTGCATGGGAAATAGAATAATTGTATTCGATGAATCGGAGCGAAAACCGGTACATTGAATTGTAATAGTATACAGTCTATTCAATAAATAAATGGGACAATTAGCATAGATGTGGCCCTGTGGCGTTGGAGTTAACAGGTGTAAATTGTCAAACAGTATTTATATCCTCAATTCAACAATTATAGTATGCTATACAGGTAATATGTGTCACGTTTTCTGTGAAGCCATCTACATGTATGACCATATAAATCATCGATTAGGACGTGTATATCATATATCACAAATGCATACGATAGCAGTATAATCCATGTACATATATATTCAAATTAACTAAATTTGGCATGGGAAATTCTCCGTATTCAAAATAATTGTGATTGCATCTAATAATTATTGTGTTATAGGAAACAATAGTACAAATATAATCACACTACTATACTACTATTACTACCACTACTACTACTACTACTACCACTACTACTACTACTACTACTACTACTACTACTACTACCACTACTACTACTACTACTACTACTACTACTACTACAAATAATAATAATAAAGTACTACTACTACTACGAATAATAATAATAACTACAATAATAATAATAAATAAAATTATAAATAATAATTATTATTTATTATTATTATTGTATATGATGGGTCAGAGCCACACGCTATCGCATGCTCAAATCGTTACATTATGTTGATAATTACCCCCAGTATGTACTTAGTCTTCCTTCTCAACTCGCTGGGGAGTATACAACCAAAGCTACCGTGTTCAGTGCTGCGAGGTTAACATTATCATTCACATGACCATCTCATCCTACGGTGTGCCCATTCACAGCTGTAGACAGTTAAAGCACGTTGTATAACAATATCCGTGTTGGCGTACATGTCTACACATACCTTGTCGATTTCTCCTGCCATTACTTTGTTTTTGATTCGTCTATCAACACCAATTATCATTTAGAAGTTATCTACATGTTTATGAAGTTCCAGATCATCATTAGGGAATTGTACGTATAGATAAAACACATACTGTGTCTAGAGTAATATATGAAAAGCTGTGTTTTAATGGGAAAACCGTGTATCGTTACATTGAGTTTGATAGAAAGAGTAATACCCTCAACATTGCGAGCAACAGGGCATAACGTGTATTACACATCTCCGGCAGACGGTGCCACCGGACCCATTTCCCATGAGATTCGATCCCAGTAACCTCCATATCTCCTCTTAATATGACCGATAACATTGGAATGACATCCACGTTTATGTAACTGGTCATTTGTAGAGCGTTTCAATAGAAGCAGAGTTATTAGATCGTGATTGCTTCAGATGTTGGAGGCAGACATTGTCTCCGATGAGTGTTTTGACAGTAATCGATGTGGAATCCGTGCTAGATTTAAATCCTTGGGCTTATGATCTTGGAGAACTTTTGGAATGATTCGTCCGATTCAGTTTGTGTCACGTACCATATTTTCAACAACATATTTCATGGCTCTCCTGTACAAACATGCGTAATGGTAAGCTATACTAACGCCATCCTTAGTCATAGACTATGTCATATAGCTAAGGTTTACGCCCAGACTACGCACTCTCGTAGCGATCTCTTATACATGACGATTCGGCACTTACGAGAGCGACATGAGAGCTTTGAGAAACGATACACTGTACGAAACGGCGTAACTCTAGTGCGTCACTAACTTCAACCTCAGCAATTGTGGAGTTCTATGGCTATAAGGCTGGATTTACGGTTACCGTCGAACTACGTCGTTTTGTTCACGAGAACCCATGGCGCTATTTCACGGATCCACTAGCATAGTGGTTTAGTATCTGTCTTTGTTACTGAACAAGAAGAGAGAGCCATGCGTGTTGACAAACCTGGTATAGGTACCATCGACATCATATGATATACCAGTATACCATAGCCCCTTTTACGTTGGTTGATCCTGGTCTTTCAAGAACATGATGCCAGTGTTCAATTGTACATCTTGTAAGGATGCATGGCGCACACCTACGCTAGTATCCTAGATACTGGTAACGGACAAGACCATGCTAGCATTGTATTTAACCAAATATGATTTTATTAGCAGGAATCATTGTTACTACTTAACCGAGTGGATCGATTCCAGTCCAGATATGTTCCAACTTGGCCACGCTCAAAGATGTCCTAAATATCAACTCAGCAATCCGATGGCTTTACAACACGCTTCAGTGCCCTGTGTGAACCCCCTTTCATTTAGACAGCATTATAATCTGATTCTGCCCAAATAGTCCCAGCATTACCATCTCGAGCACAATGACTTACTGTCAAGATTTGATTAGAACAAACTTTATTGAATAAACTTTAGAAAAATCGTTACCGAAGCGGCTGTTGATGTTAAAAGGGTTTCTAAAATGTTTCTGATTCACTCGAGCCAGTTTCAATCAACCGGTCAATTTTCTCCGACGCTTTGCATCTGCGGGGATGGCATTCGGTGTTCATGAGTTCGTGTCATGTGTATTTGATGTCAGTGAGTCAGTGTCATTCAATGTATTAGATCGAGTAGACGCCCGTCCATTGATGTAATAGTAATACTAATGAAATGGTGTGGGGGATCCAGTCAACTTCCAAGGGACACAAATTCTTGTCCTCGTTCATGAGCATACTGATTTTAGCTGGAATATCAAACACTTGCAGTAAGAGAGAGAGAGAGAGAGAGAGAGAGAGAGAGAGAGAGAGTTAGAGAGTGTGTGTGTGTGTGTGTGTGTGTGCGTGTGTGTGTGTGTGATAGAGCACGCGCGCACGCGCGCGTGTGTGTGTGTGCTAGCGTGTAGGTATGTAGGTATTTTTCAAAGTACTAGTTCTTTTACACAAATTACTAATACTGAATACTGAATGACATAGAGAAATGGGTTTTTTTTCATTTCGCAGATATTGAAAATAATAATCACCTAGATCCAACGATTTTCTATAAATCCTATATAGAATAGACCCTCCAAATGTCTTGGAACAAAAAACTCTTGAATGAACATCAATCGCAGTGTCTTCCGACTGAGGTTGAAGTGAATCTGAAAGAAATCAAGTAATCGTTTCAGCAATGCGAGTATTTTCTTCAAGCTGATAGATGTATGTGCTGAGAGACAAAGACAACTTATTCCGCTAATGGTAACGTTGGGAAATAAACGCGTAATAGCAATTTTCCAAACTGTCACTTATGGACGTCCTACGTATTAAAGGCTCAATTGATGGTTCACCTTTTTTTCAAGATTAGCAAGGTACTTCTACACGGAAATTTACTCGTGAATCTTTCAATGGATGTCTTACTGTCAAATAGCATTTGTAATTTTTGCTTAAATTTTATCTTTAATTCTGAAATAAGTTTTATCCCATATTTTACGCTGCCGATTTTAGCTGAGAGTTCTTTAAATGCTTCCATATGTTTTGAAAATGTTGACATTCATTTAATATGGTCATGGTGTGTGTGTTAGTATGTATATGCCATATGCACGTGCGAACTATCATCTGTATGATAATAAGAATACTTCCTCTGTCCAAGTACGTTTCCAAACTCCCTGTAGCTCTCGTAGATATAATAGTTACCGTATACCTACACATATATTATATGTAAAATATTCGTCGATTATTAGTTGCAGCGAAACAACACTGTATACAAACAGTGGATGGCGCTCTCTACAAATGCACAAATTATTATTAATATTAATATTGTTATTATTATTATTATTATTAGTAGTAGTAGTAGTAGTAGTAATAGTAGTACTGCTATTATTGTTAGTTGTATAATATTTGTTGTTGTTGTTGTTGTTATTGTTATTGTTATTATTATTAATATCAACATCATCATCATCATCATCATCATCATTCACAACCGCCCCAGTTATTATGCAGTTATTTTATTTTCACAGTCTGCCACAAGATAAGGTATCCCTTGTGTCATTTCGTATTTTTCTTTCCCGTGAAAATAAAAGCAGCATATTCTCTCTGACAGTAAAAGGTTTTTAGCGTTAACCATCCTCGTACAGGCATAATAAAAAGAAGTTCAAAGGAGACCTATCAGAATGTCTACTTCCTGATTTCGACTTTAAAGGGCCGTTCTAGTAAAAAATATAACAGAAAAACGGAAAGACCTCGTTTATCAGGCTAATATTATTATAAGCTATTTAGGCTCACGGGGGTATGTGCAGTCTCGACATGCCATAATTGTCTATTAATTGAAATGGGTTTCGCTTACGAAGCCCGGATGTTAAGGCAAAATGGCGTTCATACATAAGACTCTATGGCTTTATGTTGATTTAATTCGAGATCATAAGAAGTAAGAGTTTGCACGTAATCAATATGTTGCCATAAAAGGGTTATTGAATCCCTTGATTACACTTCATGGGCGTATCGTGATATTCTTCGACAGGGTCTGCGTTTCAGAAAATGGTCGGACTGTACTGCGTGGCGTAACAAGAGCGCACGCCATGGTTCTACTACAACCGGAAGTGACGTATGCATAGATTTATACAGTACGACCCATTGTCAACGAAACGTAGGGGCCTTTCCTTTCACCGTAGTACACTATTCGGAGTACTCCGGACAGACAGTTTTGTCAAATGAACAGCATGCACACTGTCCAAGACTGTCTGTACTCGCTAGATAGGTGGTGCAGACCGCTCAGTTTCTCATACAGTGACGTCACACATACGAGGGCACTCTTTGTCGCCATCTTGTTTTCACGAGACATGACTGTGCGAGCTGTTCCGGTCGCTCGGTACAGTGACGTCACACATCTCAGCTGTACTCGGAGAGTTGGTATTTCTTAATCTCGTCTATTATCAATGAAACTCAAGACTGTTTCGTTTATTAAATCTCTGATGTAAAAGTTAAAATTGGAATGATTTCCAGAATGCAATATCATTAAACCATAATAATGCAATGCTACTTGCATGTCACAATGTTAATTCCATATGATTTTCTCGTTTTACCAACATGGGCATATTTCGAAATGAAAACAAGCTTACTTCGCTATTACTATCAGGACAGCGGTTCTGAAAAATAGGCATTGATTGAGTCCTTCTATAAATTGCATTGATCAATGTGCTCTTGTATGTAGCAGTTCTCATTTGTACAGGCAATATGTTGAATAATGAAAAAGTAATCACAGCCATGATGAAATTTATCGATTGAAACGCAACTGTATTAAATGTAAATATAAGCATTGGGAACTCCGTCAAACGCTTCTGTTCATAAACAAGGTAGCTAAATGCTCGTATAGGACGAATATGTTAGTTGCAAGTCGCACACACAAAGCGCATCAGTGTCAATTCCCAAAAACAAGTCGTATCAGTTTCGTTGCACAAACAGGCAAATCGCATTAATTTCAAGTCGCAGAAACAAGCCGCATTAGTTTCAAGTCGCTCAAACAAGTCACATAAGTTTTAATTCGCACAACGCCGTCGCATCAGATTCAAGTCGCAGTCACACAAACAATTTGTTTCAAGTCACATGTTTAGACAGGCCGCATATATCGTATGGTTTTACCTCTCCATGGTGTCATTAGCATAAATGAATAAGGGGTCCCTTATGCACATAATGCAAACAAGCAAAACCCAGTAACAACCAGACATGACGCTTTACTTGGTGAATACTGGTGTCTCGGGACGGTCTGCTTCGCGTGGGAGGAAAGGTGGAAGATCATCAGGGATACTAGTGTAATGGTTTTGTACTTAGTGATATTAATATGTAAATAACAAATCGTTTCTTATATCAGCTATTAAAATTTAGTTTTGTAGGTATCCACTTTCAATCGATTCCAAACCTTGCAATTCATATTTACAAGAAAATCGAATAACATTTGCTGAAGAAATGTTTACAAAACTTGTTTTTCTGGTATTGCTAGGAGTCTGCTTGTCTGTGATATAATCATGTTCCTCGTCCATCACGCCATAGTACTACACATGGACATCTAGATGCAAAACATGTCGATGGCTAACATTAATTTTCACATTGCTTGAGCTATTTTCTGACAAGCCATGCGAACGTAACTTTCTGAGTTACGAGTTTACGATTTTATTTCTCTGTAAACCACCCACAGTGTTACTAGAGTATAAAAGCTAAGGAGATTCCTCTTCAAACGCAACCTGGATGGCAGCCGTTGAATGATGTAGACTGGTTCCTTGTCTATGCTACGCAAGCTCGCTTGTGCAACATTTATATACAGGGAACCCAGTCTGTTCCATGGTGGATGCTTCTTTCACATTTCAGATGACTTAATTGTTTAAGACAACGGAAGAATTGGTTGTATTCTCCCCATGAAGTTGAGGAAAGAAAATGAGTCCACAGCATTGACCGGCGTAATAATGCAGCGTTACTAGCGCGCTTTCGAACGTGGATTTGGTGCAGTATAACTGTGCACATTATTATTGTCATGTTTCCTTCTGCCCGCCCGCTATCTCAACATTGATTACTGGTTTCCCGGGACGGATTCGACCTCAGACAATCTACCACTTCGCTACCACCCACCCAAATACTTATATATATATATATATATATACTAATGATGTGTCTGGTTATTCTTCATACATTCCAATTAGCATTCAAGTTTCTGTATTTAATATCGACTAGTGTCACGTGGTATCGAAGAGTACTTTTTCAGCAACAACGCTTCAAATTGTTCATCCACCAGCATCGCATGACGATTAGAGAGTATTTTTTAAATCTTCAATAAAACACACAGTTCACTGAGCGTACACGATTTTGTAGGAGATGTCCACGAATGACATTCAGTTTTGCAAGAATAAAAGAAAAGTTCAATTACCATTTTCAGAAGTAAATCGATCAGCCATTTCAATCTATAAACACGGATATAAAGAAAGTTTTCATGAAGTGACAGAGGATTGGAAACTGACATTTCCGCGAGGAATTGGCAACGCTTGGAATATTAATTTGATGGCATGCACATTGTTGGTTTAGACAAAAGCATGCTGTTTGGCCAACAGGTGCATGTCTGATGATGTAAAGAACAAAGATACGGGTGGTGGGGGTGGTACAGGGTGGGGTGGGTGGATTTGTGGATGGAGGGAGATGATTCAATGTCATCATACTAGTTCAAAGCAATATCTGCATTGTATCACAAAATTAACATTTCCATATCATTGTTGAAAATATTTGCGTGTGCACTTAATGGTTTGTTGGTTTAATTTAGGGCTTATAGCTGCTTTAAAGATTTCCATTCACTCATACCACTGCTTGGTACCCACTGCTTGCATGCATTGTGTGCGCATACCATGATTGTACCAGACCGGATTTCCATGTATATGTTTATGCGAAGGAAAATACATAATAATAGCATGTATTATAGAGAGGTTTACATGTACATTCCAGTGGTTTTAAGTTAATTTTGAAAAATTCCATTACATTTTGTCAAATTCTCCAATTCTACCATTAAAGTCATTCAATTCGAACTCTATTTCCGTCTGTTCGTGGCCCTGAGGCAATATTGACAACAAGGCATGCACATCTTAATCTTAGGCGATAATTATGTATTTCTAGAATGCGAACTAGCAGTTTTCATCAGAGCCAAACCCCCTTGAGCTAACTAGAAACAGGGAAACCGGTGCAAATAACATGAATTACAATTAATAACTCAACTGACAAATATAACGGTGATGCAATACTGAAAATACTTCACGATTGACGAACGACGTTTTGGGGGGATCGGATATTCAGAATTGTTACTGGTGGATTGATTCAATACCTTCTTTAAACAGATTCTGTCAAGATGATGTATTTGAAGTCACACTTCTGGGGACGAATGGCCTTTTCAGAAAGAGAAGCATTAAGTCCATTTCATTTAAAGAGAATGCAGTTTGTTGGGAAGCTAATCAGGTTAACACACAAATGAAAAATGAGGCTGTCACACCTATGAAAAGTAGTGTGTGAACTGAATTCGGAGTCAATGTGAAGATGATGGTGTATCAAATCTTGAATGAAAGAGAGGGATGGCGAGGAAGGGGCGAGGCTGGATACAGAAGGCTTTTGCTGGCCGCTACTAACAAACATATGAGACTGGTTCCTTCGGCATTTTGGATAAAGTGCGTTACTTCTAGTTTTAGTTATGTTTTCCAAGTAAATAAATACATTGGAATAATACGTTATTAGACGACAGGTAGACGTCATGTTAGGCCGAGAAACTCTGACCGTCATATCTGCGATCAGCTGTACTCCATAGGTAGAGTATCTCGACCTAACGTCATGTGAACTATAGATGTTACTGTGTAGATGCGACGCCCCTTCGCCAGAATGCAGAAGGGATCGGTCTTATATATTTGTTACTAGCGGTCGGCAAAATGGAAGTAAGCAGTCTGCCTTAACGTAGTATGAAGACTTTTATGTGGGGAAACTCGCTTTGTTCCGACTTTCGCATCAAATATTTCCAATTCGGTGCAGTGACATGATCATTTGAATGCACGAGCCTGACGGGATATCATTACTGTACATCTTCGTTTAAATAGTAATGCATGTAATAATGCATGTATGCTTTATATATATAATAGTATATATACTATATACTATATACTATATATACTAGTATATAATACAAGTAATGTTATGATCATCTATGACGGAATTACTACAATACTAAAGTGACATATCATTGAGTCTCGCGAGGCAAAATATGAACCCTAAACATGTCTATTATAACGTACGGTGATGTAGTACTGAATTAGCGAGATGTGTCCGTACTCACAGATTATCTCCAGCAGCTCGTAAACAATAGCTTGACAGAGATTAATTACAGTGAAGGATATGATCCATCTATTGATGAAGACGAACAATCGTCAGCCACATCGTCCAATCATCAGTGTAATCAATATGACAATGTATTATTACTATCGCGTTCGTTACGTTCTGTATACAGCTGTCATTTATGTGGAATGTATAATTTTATATCTAGGTTTTTCTTCTCTTTATCAATTTGTGAAATAATATTTTATTATGCAGTTAACTGTAAATAAAGGATATGATCCATCTGTTGATGAAGACGAAGAACAAACAGCAACCTAGAACAAGTCAGTGTATTAGGTCTAAGTTATCGCGTTTGTTACATTCTCGCATTTACAAGTATTGATACAATATATATATAATTTAGAGGTGAGTTTGGATAAAACGCGTTCAGAGCCCCAAAGAGATTGAGACTGTGGCTTATAATCATCGCAGAAGTATTGAAGATCCTGTTACGGATCCCTCCATGATGACAATCGTGATGACAAGACGTCTGTGTGTCGAGTGTTTCAACGGTTTCTCCATCAATATAGCTGTGTGTCCTACATAGGAAGCATCCTAGCTTCCTTTAGGGATCCGTAAAAAGGATTATTTTACGACATTTGTGTTTGCTCTTGTTCGGAGCCATAATTCAAGCTATATAAACCATAGCCCGTTCTACTAAAATAACTGGATCAGAAGTGGGAACCAAATCGCTAAAAAGGTCAGACATGCCATTCGAATACCGGAATGCAATTTTAAACGAGCAAAGAGTACATGTTTATTATGCGAATGTGCAAATGAAATGAGCGAAATGCATAACTCGAGTTCGAAATCGCATATCAATATCTCCCAACGGTGAAATTCGCCAACCTGAGCCGTTATATGTTTAGTCGATTAAGTTCGTGCATGCGCAACTAAAAAAACCGGAAGTTCTCCTGTGGTATCGCTACACGAAGATAAGTGACATCTATTACGTTTATTACCCAACTATGATTTAATGGTGTATGTAAGGACTAGAGATGTCAATAAATGCTCGTCGTAATATCTACTGACAATATTCAGAAAGCGTGCAGGCATATTTCGTCTTCCAGGCATGTACATGGAAATGATTGACTGCTTGATGAAGCAAGATGGTTTGGGAATCAATGGCTTTACTGTTACGTAACATCTCTACCCGACTGTATCGTTTTGCCTACCAACATAATTGCATCCTTTTCAATATTAATTACGGAGGGCATGCCTTAAGTTAGCAGTACTGTATACTTTTGTCCCTTGAAACTTCCTTCCCGTTGTTTAATCAATTAAATTCAAATATGTATGAATTAGTGTCACGTTATGGACTGAATATGTCTAACAAATACGTTTCAGATACCAAGGTAAATTACAGATGATATTATCAGGAATCTACTGACAACGTCTCTTATATAAATATTGCATCTCATCGTAAGATCTGGTGATGGATGAGAAGAACTACGAATGTTCTTTTTACTGCCATATATTATACACGAATCAAGATTAGTGACACTTGATGCATGTGAGTGTGGCTGGGTGACGGAATATTAGAGTGGTGTGTGTGTGTGTGTGTGTTTGTGTGTGTGTGTGTGTATGTGCGTGAGTGCGTGTATATGTAGTGTCTGTGTGTGTGTGTGTGTGTGTGTGTGTGTGTGTGTGTGTGTGTGTGTGAGATCG
>JAULBP010004012.1:0-14234 GCA_032355345.1 Lepetodrilus pustulosus
ACCGGCTGGTACTGACAGACCAAGGATGATAACTGTAGTGCCACTCTACAGACAGTGCATCCTACCAATATCGCATCTGAAATGTAACTTCTGCGAAATTGATGCCGGGCCCGCGTTTGGCGGGATTTGAACTCGGTACCTTTTGCTCCGAAGTCCAACGTTCTACCACTGCGCTACATCCCGCCCCTTGGCGCAAGTAGTAACAATGGCCATTCATGATGAGTAACAATCGTAACCATTCATGACGTGATGTAGACAGTAAATGTGACGTTGTCCAACGTTCTACCACTGCGTTGCATTGAATAAATATGGAACTTTGTCTCAAATTGATTAATGGAGATCATGTTTCACAGCCCTTTCATTTTTAGAATCTGGTCGCAAAATATATTCCATAACTCGGGCTTCAATAACAAACAATATTAATCATGATGCCACTCGCTCAAGTTATTTGTGTCGGCCCAGATGTGTGAAAAATGACCAACCTATATGGCATAACCCTGCGATGATGATACATGTGACAAGGCAATGACCTCAATGACAAGTGGAAAATCATGCAAGATGGGCTTGGCCTTGCTCATGAAGCCTGGAGTTTACCAAGACGCAATACATCAAAATTAAATTACGACACCTTTTCATCAACTAACCTGTGAAAAGCAAAACAAAATAGCAGGCGTACAGCCTTGACCATGAACATAAACCTCTTTATGATGTCGTCCTATCGTTTGCCGAGGTTATTCAGTAATGCACGTTACATTTAATTTGAGGTATTTCAATTTTGATAGATCGATATTTAGTTACGGATTTTTTATTTCATTTTATATAAATATTAATTTGTACACATGAATACAAATTTATTACAAATGAAATACTATCTTGGTTGGGTTTGATCGAAAATGTAAACACTCGGTTGCTCCTTCTAGCATCGTGTTTACATTTTTGACCACTATCTCAGATCCATGTTTTACCCATTACACAAATACCAGAGGATAGGGCAAACTCAGCGACGACAGCGCCACATTGCCAACTACATACCTGGCACTTTTGCATTTCTTTCTTGAAGAAATCGTCTAGCAGCAAGTTGCTGAGTTCTGGATTCTTGTCAAATGCTTGCTTAATGTTGCCTAGGAACACACTGAAATAAATACAACATAGGATGTGCATATTCAAGTTTATTACCCCAGTGTGCTGTTTCAAATTATGACATAAACCGATACCACCCGGTAAGTATTGGTATCTAGCGTTCCCATTGGTTGAAACGCCAGTTAGGTCAGCAGGAACTACTTTTGACCTCTGAGCACCTGCGCTCATCAGCTGTTCACGATCGATAAAATCAGGAACGGTAAGTTACTAACTCAAATTTTCTGACGACGAGTAGCTTCAGTGACTAATAATTCTTTAACCTTATTGTCTGAGAACTTTCAAGCCTACAGTACGATCATGCTATTGCCAAATCTTCGTTATTGTTTTGTATTATGCACGGCTACGTGTTTAGCCAGACACCTGTGACCTAAATAAGGGGAGAATGAGTAACAAGTCTAAAAATCAAGATGTCCACCCTGTACAGTTGGAATGTGACATGAAGCCACTGTTGGAAAGCACTGATGACAGTAAGTTGTAATTATGTTTCATGTGATTGTGTGATGGCGGTTGTTTTGGTTGGAACGATGGATTATCAAAACTTTTGATGTCGGGCGGAGATGAGTTTGTGTATGGCGCAAGCATTACAGTCTCTGACGTCAGTAAGTAGGCTAGAACAAAGGAATCACGTTAGGACCGACTTCATTGGGATATGAAGCGAGTGGGTCTCTACGACGTTCACACAAGGACAACAAGTGCTACTGTCAATATTGGGGTTTAGAGTCACTTTCTAGAATCTTTCACTAACATCACGACTTGTCAGTTTATGGCAGGAGGAAACCCGCAACATCCGTAACGCTGAATGTTGCAGTAAACCTGCGAGCACCGGCTGGTACTGACAGACCAAGGATGATATATGCTTACAGACGTACATGTACGTGTGCATACCTCGTAGTATGAAGACCATTAGATCAATGTGCACTTATAATTCGACCTCAGTTCCTGAAGAGTATTCAACCCAAGCTGTCGTTTCTAGTTTTAGGCAAGCGTACTATTCAATATTTGTGTAGGTTAGTCGATGTGTTTCTACATGTGACACCACAATAGGGTTGAGAGATGTAGGCCAACTGTACACTGATGTGATTCTATCCCGCAACATGGCGCGTACATGAAGTCAATCAGGTAACTTGCCCAGCACAGCCAGCTATGTATGTCTAACTCTAGGAAGGTTTAAACAGTAATATATAGTTCCAAGAATATTTAACTTCTAACATGAGTGATCCAGGTCCACACCATGTCATCATGGCACGTCTAGATGTGATCCTGGTCCACACCATGTCATCATGGCACGTCTAGATGTGATCCCGGTCCACACCCGGTCATCATGGCACGTCTAGATGCCCATGGGTCTGGTCGGAGAGGTTGCTTGCTTTGAAAACAGCCAAATGAAGACGCATAGTTTCTAGTCTAGGAATTAGTATTACATATCTACTGTTACATGTATTTAGAGTTCAATGAAATGACCTTTGCCATTTCGATGCATACAGTGCATGACAAGCGTGGACATATTGGAACAAGTGAGATATGTTTGCATCCATGTTCAGCCATTATTGCTTGCAACAGCATTTGTATTACTGTGTCTGATTTAAAAATAGTAAAGACGTGCACAGAATGATATTGAGCAGTTTTAGCTAGATGTACATTGCCATGTTATATTTCCAACAAACGCCTCGAAATTAGCAGAGATGTTCGTATACGGTGGCGTTATTAAATTGAGATATAATAAATATTGATTCATCAAAGTCACAGCGATGTCAATAAGGCTCATATGACAACAACTTATGTGATAGGACATTTATAGGATTATGTTTTATGTTCATGTCCCATCAATATACATCATGCCACTGCAAGATGTCTCATGTTCCAACAATATGTCATTGTTAGTCATTTACAAACACGCTGTACATATGGACATAAATACGTACCCTTTCTCATCATGTTCACATACACACGTGTGCACAAGACAAGATATGCATCACAACTACTAACAACTATTTACTCTATCGTAACAATGAAAGCACATAGCAACGTAGTATTACCGTCTCCATACCTGTACATAAAGAGACATTCATTCTGTAGATGCCAGCGGTACACACACACTGTAGCTACACTGTAGCTAATAATAGCGATACACACGCACATCATGAAGTCTACACATCAAGATGATATATTAACAGTATAGTATATTGACATGTAATCATATTACGATACATAAAACAATTGATATACATATTCATTCCAATATACGTTAAATATAATGAGTTAATTCATTAACTAAAAATATAAGAGTCGCATGATATAGACGTGTATTTTCCGTTGTACTAGGATGTGTATGTTACCATCAATATCATAAAGCTGGAAATAACATATTGTATCAGTTCATTCAGACGAATCCCACGTCACAGATACAGACTAGCCATAGTCTCAGAGGAGGAAAGTAATTCGTTTAAAAACAATATTGATTGGTATTATATTTAAATGAAATGGGCTGATAAAATGCTTTACTCGAACAATCTAGACGTGTTTATCTGTCCGTGGTGGACATCTTTAATGGGTGTATTTGGGTGAGCATAATGTGAGACAAAGTAGATACGTACAGTCGAGTTAACTACAGGTCTTCAGGAAGACCTAAAGTGGTCTGACACACCGATACACGAGTGCCTGTAAAGTAGTTTAGAGAAGATCGTCACTATCACCAGATACAGGCAGATAGACAATGTATGTGTATTCGCCATGTTGTTTAATACGTACAGTCGGTGGCCAATATAAAAATAGCGAGAATATTTACTAATATTGTAATGTATTGAAGTGAAGCTGCATAAGACTGTTAGTCCTTGTTTGTCATCAGTAGAGATATGTGGTAACAGGTTATCAATATGTGTTGTTTACGTATATATTATATTTATATCTGGACATTCAGGAAAGCATCATAGTTAATCCGCACTGTCCACTGGCCCATTGTTCAAAATAGGTGTACATGTAGCTACAGGTGTTCTGTGTAGCGGGACCTTAGTTGTACACTTAGCTGTATACTTAGCTGTATACTCACACCGTATGAACGGTGCGCGCCTGGTCCTAACTAAACACATGAAGCAACGAACTTGTTCTCTAAGGGCGAGTTTAGTTTCATTCAATCAATGTAACATATTGTTAAATATTTCACATGAATATTCTATATATGTTTATTTACATGGTGGTGATATAACATATTGAATTATTGCTTAATAATATGAATAAGGTTATGCAATTCGAACAACAAGCTGAAATTGCCCTAATGAGAGAACGTTTTTTTTCTTCTAATTACTAAGTGACGAAACATCGAATGAACTCGATCTTTGCTAGGATTATCAATAGCAATGTATACTTGTACAGCCTGAATTTTCATTGGCATGTTATATCATGTGATTTTTAACAAAATGTTACAGTGCGTGAAGAAAAACAAATTTACCCTTAGCGAAAGAGTTCGTTGCTTCAGGTGTTTAGTTCGGACTAGGCGTGTACAGTTCTTACTATACGGTGTGTATACTCTAGTACCAGGAGAGCAATATTGATGGTCTACTAACTATAGGATGAGAAGACCGATATTTACACAAAGATATGACGTTTGAGGGATGATGTAGAAAACAGTATGATGTAATGGATTTGCATATACAGCAGTACTTCCCGAGTTCATCACACTGACCCAAACGATCACGTGGCCGAGTTGACACAGCTAATTGTCTCAACATGATTCATATGACACTTTCCCGCTCACATTCGTCGTGCAGCAATTTCATTAATTCATCTTTGATTTTTTCAGCATCAGTTAATTCTCTTTTATTGCAATTTCCTTGACGCCGTCTAGTGTACGGTTCCACGTCGCCGTCAGCGTGTCGTTCTACAGCCTCCGTGTGAGCAACGACTGCACGACAAGGATTGACTTCCGGTTCCGTTTGGGCGATGATTGCACGACAAGGATTGACTTCCGGATCCGTGTGAGCGATGACTGCTCGACAAGGATTGACTTCCGGATCCATGTGAGCGATGACTGCGCGACAAGGATTGACTTCTGGTTCCCTGTGAGCAATGATTGCACGACAAGGATTGACATCCGGCTGACGTTCATTCTCAAACCGCCAGGCACAGCTTACTTCTTTTCCCCGTCGAACATTCCTAACGAAAAGGAGACAAAAGAAATAGCAATGTTCCCAATGAAGACGAGACAATAAGTATAAATAGCATAAAATGTTTTATCTGACGTTAAATGTAAGCAGCCGACAGATCAACGGGGTGCAGATCGCACATCAATGTTGTCATATCTGCATGTGGAACCGTTCTTCACTGTAGAGAAACATTGAATTGATGCTACATTCACCCATCTCTGGACGACTCTTTGTATGCTACATGTATACAGATGTGTGATGGACTCACATGAGCATGTTCTGTAGGGTGTCCACTTTGCCCAAGGCCATGTCCAGTTCGTGTCGGACCGTCCAGTAGTGTGCCTGACACACGCGGTCTCGACACCGATGTCGTCTCTGGATGTCGATAGCCTCTGTCACCGACTGCTGGAACGTCAGAGATTTGCCCATGCTCTGGAAACACCGTGCATACCTACCATTAGACTTACGTTTTGTAACGACTATTGCATTAGCTACTATGGATTAGTGGATTCAATGGCTGAATCACTTTTGCTGAATTATTATACCAAGTACATGCATGTGGTCATAAATATAGTAACAAAATAAACAAACAAAACAATTTATATCTCAATAGCCTTATTACAATTAACCTATAACACACATCTATTCGTGTGGATGTAGATCGGTATATACTAAATGGTACACCTGTCCAAACTTTCAGGTGAATAATCAAATTCGTAAATGGACCTAGAAAGATGTCATATTAAGTGACAGTGTAAAACGCCACCAGGATACAGTCACTCACAAGACTTATAAGGGAGCAGCATCCCCGCTTGTCCAACTTCTTGAGTTTGTGCCGTCCAAACCGGAAGTACAAGTGTTCCATCAACATGATGAGCGCGCCGAGTCCAATACCTCCTGCCAGGAAGATGAATGCGCTAGTGAAGTTCCTGATGCCCAGTGTGGAGCTCTTGGCACCTTGACCGAACCCTCCTCCGTGAGACCCCTTCTTCTTCTTCATGTGGCACGCCCCAGCCAGCCAGAACTTCTGAAGTCTCTCCATTTCACCTGGTCAACAGACACCAATGCTATATTAGCGATAATCTCAGTACACATGGACACTACTGAACTCCAAAGTCAACATTCTCTAGTAATATGACATTGATGTATGTTATTATGTGTATGCTATGATTGGAAAAGTGACACAATAATAACAAACATAGTGTAAACATTATATTGCGCTACATTCATTCTACTCGAATGCTTTTCATACGGACACATCATTACCCTGATCAATGTTCAACGTTCACTCATGTCAGTTTCTTAACTCGCTGTACGTATACTATAGGCCATACATGCCTTGTATAAAAACGAATACCGTAGATGACAATAGTATACCGCCGCCTTCTACTACTACTACTACTACTACTACTACTACTACTAATAATAATAATAATAATAATAATAATAGTACATGTAATAATAATAATAATAATAATAATAATACTAATAGTAATAATAATGACACGCCAACTTCAGGCATACTACAATCCCGAAAAATGTGCATAGATAATGTCTGCCGAATTAACATTGACTGTATTGATTGTGTTTACAACCGAGGCTGTGGGCTATCCATAACTTCAGTAACCCAGTTATTAGGGCTGCTAACACGAAGCGGAGGTCAATAACTACCCTGCCAACATACATTTTTTCTTTTCTTTCAAGAAGACTTCTCACCAGCTTCCGTCAGTTCCAAAATGACATTGTTGACTCCGTCTATCCACTTAGACCCGCGGGGGAAAGCTACTCCATATCCCGTCATGGCTCCCCACTTCCCCACCGTGATGAGTCGACAACCCTTGTCAGCACCTGCTCGATACTCCAGCACCGTGGCGTCGTAGATGAAGGCGTGGAGTTGTCTGAGAATAACATCAGACAAGTGGAGGGCTTGCTCATACTTGACCAACACAAACAATCCCAGCTAGTTAACCTACTGTCCAAAATATACTTACTTGTACATGGGCCTACTTTTCATTTTCCTATTATATATATTATACGGAGTAGACACTTTGTTCAAATATTAAGTTTTCATAGGGTCCCGCGTGATATATAGTCTAATTAATGCGCACGTTGCGATTTTAAATTGTGTTATATCGAAATTAACTATGGTATGTGGACCAACAGTTATTTATTTAATTAATTAATAATTTCTGCAGTCAAACATTAATGGTACGTCAGATATTCGTTTAAAAACAGATTTCAACACAGTGAATGCATTATCAGCGTACATTCACTATAGTTGGTTAATATACCAATATGGTGTGTCGCCTACTTTCGTTTCACTGCTTTGATGCCCTCTTTAACAGTGAGTCTGCTGTATCTCTTCATGTACTGGTACATCGCTGGGGCGTTGCTCTTTATGTTTGTTTCCGTGCTGCCGTTGGGTATCGTCCCGAACTTGAATGGCGGCTTCATGGCCTGCGGGTTTTGTAACTGAAATATAATTATTAATGAATTCAACTAGGACTAGTGCTGTCCGGAAGTGTGACACGCAATAGTACCCGCTCTGAATAAACTAGCAATATATATCGGTATATTTCACGAGATAGGTATTGAATTTGACACAATCTGGAATGTTTATTGGAAATATGAATTTGCCAACCTTATGTAAATACAGTCATGCACATGTAGCTACCAGCACACCGATAACGAGGAATTCGTATATAATGCTGTCAAGCAATATTAAGTGTATCCCTTTACAACAGAGATTTCTGAATAATACCGAACAGTTCGTTCAGTGTTCCATTGAAAGGTAAGGTATTGCCCAATTCTGTCAGCATCATAATAGTTCGTAAATGGATAGGATCGCGAAACTGGAGTACCCCAAATATTGTTACATAAAGAGCTGCCATCATGATGACGTTTCGTCAGTGCAACTACCCCGGGTATGTACATGTTCTGCTGTACACCCACCCGCCAGTCCTGTATTCCAGACAGGTCGTAATACTCCTCCTTGGTGATCATGAAGGCTGCCAGGTTGGCGGTGTAGCTGGCCAGGAACACCAGAGCGAACAGCGCCCACAGGTTTCCCAGGAAGCGGCTGGAGATTCCCCGGGGAGTGTCTGTGGAGACGGCGGCACTGAACAGCATGGCCCAGATCAGCCACAGCGATCTGAACAGGGAGAACTTGTGATCTGAAACATGAACAGCATGACCCATAACTACCACATAGATCTGATCAGTGAGAACTTGTAAATACACTGGAGCGGATTTAATAAGATGGATAACTGTTTTCCAAGCCTTTTCTGACGAATAAAATAAGTATTAATCAAACCACACCGATCTGAACATGGAAAACCTTTTATCTGAAAGATGAACAGCATGGCCCATATCAACCAGAGCGATCTGAACAGTGAGAACTTGTGATCTGCAGGAGAAGACGGAGGTTACTCATAGGAAATACTTCGTACACTTGTATTAATATGGAAGTGAAATGGATATTTTCATTTGTACTTTATTTTCCTGGCAATTACCAAGTGCTATATTCAGTAAATCAATTTACGAGACAAATAGTACACGAGACATACCCATGTTATAAAGAAGTGCACTATTGGAGTACAATGTAGATACAAAAAGCATATGTATTGAGAGTGTATTCAACTATCATGCTACTAGCATTTGACTGTGATCGATGACAAGTCAATGTTGAAAGTGTACACTGCATGTTTTTGCATTGCCCACCTCATGATCATTCCACGGGGTTGTTGTTTTTGTCTAGTTTCAATTCCGTTATCTAGTACATCTGCCATGGGCGGCCGACCTCGTGTCTCGTGAGTAGGCTTCCGCCGTGTCTTTTTTTCAAAGAAGTTGCGCTGAGGGGAAATAGTATTAGATGGCCACATACCATTTCTCATTTCCGATGTCTGCGATGCTAATATGATAACATATGCACGACTAATTTCCGCTATCATCCTACTTGGTAATGTTTACTAATACCTATTTGCTGTAAGAAAAAACATGCACGAATTAAACCCTCGAAATATAAAGTGAAAATTGCTAATATTGTTTCGCGACTAAGTTATATTTAATGTAAATAGAAATGTCGTAAAGCTGAACTCATGTTATTTAAATCCTTAGAGAAAACAAAACCGCTTTAGGTTGTGCCAGCACTGCCATGTCGGAAGTCTAAATGTAGTTTCCGGGTTAAGAAAACATAGAATATATCTGCTATGGAACTTATCTTAATCCCGTCGATATACAAGTCAGTAAATATGTGATGGTGCCAGAACGTGGCATTTAGCAGTAAAACATGTGTGTTCTTATATATCCCCGGTGAGAGATTTACTTTAAGCGTTCTTATAAATTAAGTAAAACACGCATTACATCGTTCAGCAAGTTGGCGTGCACTCGGTCAGTGTAAGAAGTGTGGTGTATGGGTGATGTAAAGTGCCTGATCCTTGTGCCGTGTGTTCCCCAGAGGCAAGCAATGTTCCTTTACCACCACCAATTATAATCCGCCTCTATGGCTTTATTGCAACCTCAAAAACATGTTATCATGAGCACTGGCTGACAACGAGCTATTTTCTTTTGTACATGGTTTGACAGGTTAAGAGCCCCATGTAAGTACGCTGTCGAGGACTCTAGCATGTACTGCAGACATCTTCCCACAGACCATCCCGTCGTGTATACTGCAAGTCGTGTATACTTGCCTGACCAATAGAACAAATGATTAAATACTGGCAGTCCGACAGACTCAAAGCAACAACTAATCCATGGTTCTGAATGTTCAAGTATACATTATAAGGGTTCCACATTACTCTGCATATTAATTTAGATACGTGCAGATGCATGCATACACATGACCGTTGTCATGAACAAGCGTTAAAAGTATACTTCACTCACGGTCATGAAGACAAACAACTATGCATTGTTTAGAAAACCCAGCTTTCACACAGATACCACTAGCAAATACTAAACTAAATTAATTTAGGTCAAGTAGTCTTTTTGGACACTCAAATGTAGCTTTGTATTCTTTTATCAACGGACAATGTTCAAACGTCTACAGGTTCCAGATACTCTTCAAGAACGTTCATACGCATTGCAAGAAGAATGGCACCAGATGCGTTAAGCCTATTTCTGAAATCTGGCCGAAATTGTACCCATAAAATGTCTGCCTCCCTTAATTTGTTTTGTTGAATATAGATCCCAGCATATGACTGCGTCGCCCAGATACCTTAGCAGAGGTCCAGGGAGGTACTAGTATACCATTACAGCTAGATGAGTTACACAAGGCTGTAGGCAGGGCACAATTACTAGAAAGCACCAAGGCAAGTGGTGTTATGCTAATATTCAGATGTCAATGTATTCCTATGGATTGCGAACATCAGAAGGGATCTTTACGTCAGTTAGAGTCACGACACCGCGTTTATTGGCATCTGATCTAAGTAAAAGAAATTAATTTAATAACTAAATAACAATTATACTATTTCATTTCAAACACTAGAATATACCTAACATTGTGAACGCTGAATAATGCTAGCTGGGTGATATAAATATCGGTCGTACGTAGTATATCTACAATGTAACTATTCAATAAACAACCTAAGTAAATATAGACTGTTTTCATCTAATAGTTTACTGTCATTCTTTGTTATGTCTTGCAAGACTAAATAGCAACAGCGACAATTATGATACATTGAACACCTTACTATAGAATTCAATGTGGACATATTTGACTGCATGTTTATCATAGCCAATCAGCCAATCAACACAAGTAGTAAACAACTGTGAATGGATTAGGAAGAGTGTATTCATGCGAACTTGTGTTAGAAAGTTGTTTTAATCTGCATGATAGAGGTGTGTTCACCAATAACGGTGTTAACGTGTTGGATTAACATAATCAACTAGGTGTGGCATATTCACACACACACACACTTGTGTTAAAGCTTTATAGTAATATAGATAGTGACCATGTTTGAGAGGCAGGTGCCATGGCTTTCAATATGAAAATATATTACTAGACACCAAGAATATGATTCTAAGTGGACTAGAAGTTGAGATATTAAAACATATAGATTGTTATAGTGCCGCCATCTTTAAAATCCCAAAATTAATTGGCGCCATAATTTATCTAGCAGAAGTGATTCTTTCTTAACGTGGAAAGCTAAGGTTATAAATAACATGTGAAGCAAACAATGGCGCTTTTTTCCAGGTCCCCCACATCGAGCTCAAATATGTCCCTAGGCTGCCGGACTACAAAGAAACCCACTGAGATCAATAATACCTAGTATATAATATTCATTCATCAACAGGTTGAACAGAGCAGACAACAAATATTAAATTATATTTCATTTTTAGAAGAAAAATAAATCGTGAAAACAATAATTGTTGCACACCTTCACCTCTATCGGTACTATACAGGGAATCATGTCTAACATTGGATGCACCCAATCTCTGGAAGAGGGGCCGTGGGTCCAAACACATATGTCATCATCTACTCTGTTAGCGTCTGTCAAGCACATGTCAATACTCCCAGCAAAACTAGCGCCCACCTTTAGTGAGAGACTTCCCCCGGTCCAGTCCATAGGGGCTGAGCCACTCGAAGACGAAGATGGACGTGCCCGTGGCGTGGACGCTGAAGACGAGGATGAAGCACCATGACGGGTAGTCGTACGGCTCTGAAGCACAACGTGGACACTCCTCAATGTATTATCTACTAACCACTATCCAAAGTGCTGACCCATGGCACTCAATACAACAACGGTACTAATAGATCAGTAACTGGTGGGTCATGCTGGTGTGATAAACAACTTGGTCTGGAATCATATATTGTCGTAAGATAGATTGTAAGTTTACATACAGCTCATCTAATAAATTGAACTTTGTCTGCAGGGTATATTATGGGATGCCGTATTAAATTATGAGAAGATGGATGTACATTCCCCCAAGTAATTGGTTATTTTAGCTAAATATTTTACAATAAACGGATATTGACTGTTTTGTTCCGAACCTTCTATTTCAAACTCTAACTAATTACAGTTGCTTCTCCGTGGGGATTTATCATTCTTCAGATGCCATAGGATAATTAAACTTTTGTAGTTCCGACATGAATTGAATGAATAACTATCGTGGCAAATACTTCCATTCGTTACAGGCACCAATTTCATGGCACGATTCATAATTAAATAAACACTAATCAACTCAGAAACTGTGTACTTTTAAACCTCTGCTTAAGACTCACCTGTTCAGTGCTGCTTTCAACAACGGTGACCAGATTCAAAATCGCTTTTGAGCAGTTTTAAATCGGATTTAGGTTCTATACATATATTATTATTATTATTATTATTATTATTATTACTAGTAGTAGTAGTAGTAGTAGTAGTAGTAGTAGTAGTAGTAGTAGTAGTAGTATAACGAAGATATGTCTTATCCGAATATAACAGATTTGTCATCCTTTCGAAGACCAATCCAATTATTAACGGGCGAAATGCAGCGTTTTCGCCTATGTCTATGGCTTGGTGCTAATGTACGAGCGTGCATTTATGCATTTTTTATGTATATTTATATTTATGGAATAAAAAAACCTCTGGTGATAAATATTGAAGCAGCGGGTATGGGGTGCGTAAGACAACACAGCAAAACTGTAAGGATCCAGAATTAACTAACCACACTTCCGCTGCTTTGGTTCCTACGAACACACATTTTTACCGTCGGTTGCGGCTAACACAGACCTTTCCTGGTTTTCCGTTAGTTCGAGTTTGAATTAGCGAGCCGACACTTTCGGGTTAAAACTGCACCACACCAAAAACGGCATGATGATTTGTGTTCAATTCAAGTTAGAAGCTATCAATTAACGATAGATATAGTCTAAATCCCAAACAGTAGACTTGTATAAGTCAAGATACCTATTCAGCCAATCGGTTTGGTACTGTTTTCACCAATAATGTTCCGTTTTCGTCAATATCGTGCCGTTTTGGGCCTGCACCAACCATTTACTGGGGATAGCCAGCCACATGCGTGTAACTTCAAATAACCGCATCCAAGGTGTCGGAAGAAACCAACAGCGAGTTTATAATCTCACGTTTAACGGTGATTTTTGTATATCCACTTACCGAAACGTCAAGATACTAGTATATCTAAAATATGCATTTTTGAAATAATATGCAAGTTTAAAATAAAATTAAGCAATGTACTTTTGCTGTGTGACGTTGCTCAACTTTAGTGATCAGACGAGAGCATATGACTATAATAACATTCATTCTCCACTAATATACATTTGTTGATTGTTCTGTAAAGTTTTCAATTTAATCCTTAAAAAAATTAACATTAATTCCATGTATACTAGTGTAATCCCTGAGCATGAAAACATATTGTTTGTGACCAAAATAAAGTATCTAAGTAATCTAGAAATGAAGTTATGAATAAATGCATCCATTAGTGATTGCAATTTTGAATTTACTCCTTCAAACATGATTTGCAATAATTCTATCTACATTAGTGGAATCCGCAACAATGAAAACATATTGTTTGCCAGTAAAATCAAGTCTCTACATAATCTAGCAATGAAGTTATGAAAAAATGCATTCATTCGTGGTGGCCATTTTGAATTTATTCTTTCAAGGAATATTTGCTACAATTCTCTTAATACTAGTGGAATCCACATGCATGAAAATATATTGTTTGCCAGTAAAATAAAGTCTCTACGTAAATTAGAAATGAAGTTATGAAAAAATGCAGTAATTCGTGGTGGCCATTTTTAATTTAGTCTTTCAAAGAATATTTGCAAAAATTCTAGGCATACTAGTGGAATCCACGTGCATGAAAACATATTGTTTGCCACCAAAATTAAGTCTCTACATAATTTAGAAATAAAAAAATACATTCATTCGTGGCAGCCATTTTGAATTTACTCCTTCAAAAATATTTGCAATAATTCTATCTACACAAGTGGAATCCGCGACAATGAAAACATATTGT
>JAULBP010004123.1:0-14232 GCA_032355345.1 Lepetodrilus pustulosus
GGTTCCCGGTAAAAACCGTCCGGATAGCAAGGGAACCGGTTATCTGAAGTCCGGATAAACAGGGGTCGACTGTAGTACATTATATTTTATGAGTGCTTCAAAAGATTAACCAAGTTCACCCATCAAACCGTTCAGCCAACAATACTTGTAGCATGGGTACTTTTCTTTCCCATTCCTTTACCATTATATCCCGAGTTCACCATATTCCAATACCCGATCGAGGGTGGAGCCTATGTGTGAATAACTGCAAGGGTGGAACCTATAAGTGTTCTCTAACTTCTAATATTTGGAACTGATTTACTATAAGAGTTCTACAACTTCTCATATTTAGAACCGATTTCAGCTATTTTGTTTAGAAGTTATAAAATTAGAACCTAGTAGAGAGAGAAGACAAGAATAGAGTAGAGAAAGAGAGACATAGAGATGTGAATGTCGGGATTCAAACCCGGGCCACCTGGATGAAAGCTTCACCTTATCCCTTACACCACATGAGCAGGCCTGACAGGAACAAGTGTTATCATTACATAGCTATAACAAAGTTTTATCATTACATAGCTATATCAAAGTTTTATCATTACATAGCTATATCAATTTTACAACAAATAAATTATGGAAACATTTAGTACTACATGTATTTGTTTTTGTAATTTTAGTAAATACATGTACTATTGATCAATTTGAGGGAAATATTGCGCTAAATTATTCAATAGTTGACTGACAATGTATTTATATCAACATATCGATGTATTCACTGTACACAAGTATTGCACAATGTCTTCGCCTGACACGAAATGCACGGTATCTCGGTTAGCAGAAGTCTGTCAGTCTGTTTGATCGACAGGTGCCGTGCTTCAAGTCCGTTATTGAATGGACGGACTAGTGTATCACGCGATATTTTGAGGTGGGACTTGTTGCTGTGCGACTCGTCCCACCGTCAAAATATCTCGTGATACACTCATCCCGTCCAATCAATAACTCGTAACATAGCATACACTACAATATCTTTCCCTACATGAGGGCTGAAGTTAGCCATGCGGCAGCAGCTGCCCCCGGGGTCCACCTAGTAGTTTTACTTCTCTCATAAATCGCAATATTACTTAGTAATTTTCATTTAACTGCTCCCCTATAGTAAATTAGTTAGCTATATATGGCCCTATAGTAGTTCATTGAACGGTTTAGTACAAAAATAGCAGGAAATTGGCTTGCGCACATGTCCAGTCCATTTATGTCGTGCTTTAGGTTGTCCTACAAAACAATAGGTGGTCCAAACCCGTATTGAAATATATTCATACACATCACTACAGATGCTGGCTGAACGGTTACCATAGTAACATATATGAATACGTATCGAAATGTATCATCTCGATATGTATTGTCGGCTACAAAATCTTTATTAATTTCTAAGTTTGATTAAGGAAGAATAAAATATTAGCAATTAGGCAAAGGTACCACTCGCTTGGGAATCTCCAATTGCCTACAGCATGATTCGAGTTAAACTTTGGTTTTTAGCTACGACTTCAAACAAGGTCCTACTGACCAAAATATTTTTTATGTCACAACACATTCAGATGTGGTCGAGCATGCTAGACATTACTCAAGATTTCCTAGCCTGTATTAAGTAATTTGAATACTAGTATTCCATTTCCATATTAAATGGATATTCTGACGAGGATGCATTGATCAGTGCAATATATATTGCAGTCAAAATTCATTCGACCACTATTGAAAATGTGTAACATATCAGCTAGCAATGTGCTGCCAACATCGACAGCTGTTTACCTGTCAGTGTTTACAAATGTTGATGGCAGAGGTCACAAGTTTATTTCGACCTTCTTATTGGATCGGCAGAAATTCATCCAGGATTTAATTCTGCCTGCATGATCAGTCAAATGTTGTGCATAACGGTGTGTTCAGACATCATCAGTCTTTACTTTTATTAATAAACTATCCTAGCAGCTGTATCATGCACAACCAGTATGCTGTGCTCATCAATGTCTTCAGACGTTATTTCTTTTAATTTAATTATTTTTATGTTCCACTTTTCTAGAATATATTTCGCTCCATTGTGGCTTTTCAGCTTACAAGATGAGGAAACCAATATCTTTAGTATAAAGTGGTGCAGGTAAACACGCTGGTACTCATAAATCAGGGGAGATAACTGTACTCCAACGAGTCCAGGCAGATCATCCCATCACTACCTCATCGTAAAGGCAATTCCTGCCAACTCCAGGCCTGGTTTTGAACTCTCCATCTCCAATAGTTTCTCTAACACTGCGGTGTAAATACCTACCACTGCATCATGAACCACGTGCACAGCAGACACGGTAGCCATGACGACCATGCCGTCACATTCATTGTCATGTGCCAGAACATATTTCTCGCCATGTCGAGTGTCGAATGTTCCTAACGCAAGGTTATTGTGGTCGCGTATGGGTGTAATATTCCCGAAGCGACGTTTAAGCATTACGATCAATATTGCAATAACCAAGTAGCAGATGTCATTGTGGAAGTGCAGCATGTCTAAGTTGCTTGTCAATCTTGATTACTACTCGAGCCAAAGTACCAGACTTTTGGATTTGTCCATGTCTGTATTGGATGACAGTACTGCTATACAATACCTTACTATCATCTTTCAATATTTTTAAAGGCAATCATAAATGATACCTGAATGTTTAATAACACAGACAAAGGAGAGATCTATGGGTCTTCTGCTGTACGTCAAATGCAGGCATGGCAACAGAAACGTGTGATTTCAATTTAAAACAAGTCCAGGGTCTGGAGGCCGTTCAGGGCAAATAAATAGACCTCTGGACAAACAAATTAGCGGAATTCTACAGAAAATTGCCATGCCTGCATTGACCATCAGGGCTCGCCACTGACCTACAGCAGAATATCACAGGAGATTACCTGTTTGTATTACCAGTGCATTATTGCATCTGTATTTTATTTTTGGTGGCCCAGTCTGGACACAAAGCATGGGACAGAGATCTGAAGGGTTGACATTTTCTTTGGGTTTGGCAACATCCTCTAAAACTCAAGCCCAAACTCTCTGTATACATACGCTACTACCCCTGGGCAAATAGGGCTTCTCAACACTATTACTGGTCTTACGAGCTCAAGAATAATTATTTTTTAAAATCAAAAGGTCCGATATTGGAGCACTCCTGTTAAGATTCCTATAGGCACAGGCAATGCCCTTTAGGGCATCTCCAGTTGCCTACAGCTTGAAGAGAGTTAATTAACGTTAAGGCTACACGATCAAGAGAACAATATATTCAAAGAGACGTTACGTCCCCTGGATTGGGATTCATCAGGTTTTAGAGGTCACTGCACTATTTTCAGCGCAGGCTTCCTGAAAAATAATTATTGCCCAGTGTTCAGAGATGTAGCGTATGAATAGAGCAGTTATCGTGTCTGCGTTTCGAGGATGTGGAGGAAATTCGATGGCATTGACGCGCGACTGTAAGTCTGCACTTGTCACATTGACATTGTTACACACATACACTTGGACATTCATATATGCGACATGACAACTGCACGTCACTTCCGTTTATTGTGCTGATGCAGATTTTCTGCTTATCGCGCTGATGCAGATTCTTTTGAGACAATTTTATTTGGTCATCCAGTGTGTGTGTGTGGGATAACCACCCAGTGACATCACATCCAGTTCACTTCTCAGAACGTGGACGTTCATCAAGCCTACAAACAGAAGATATGAGCATGGAAATATTTATTTTCTAAAGAGTTTCGACTTCCACATCGACCGTGAAATGGTCAATAGAAGCACTACAAAGACTATTGTTAATCTAAATTAATTAATTACCATGAGCGCAGGTATTGGTACCATCTCAGCTCCTGGGGAAGTATACATGCTGAAATGCCAGACATATACAGTGTCCTTTCTAGATACGGCCGTCATCGGCCATGCGAGATATTACAATCTAATAAGTAATTAATTGTAACTATTGCGTTACTTTCACAGTAACTATTCAAGATACAAAAATGTTTCTCATTGTACAATTACACATTTTCCCCCAACTGGGGATTGTCCAAGCAGTACATGACAAAACTTGTCATGATACGTACTTCCATCAGACCGCAATGTTGAACGTCTAGTTACTACACTTGTTAATAAATTAACCACGACTGACACCCAAGTGTACAGTAATGGACTAAATACAGTACATCAACATACATATTTGGCATTTCATACAATTTGGAAATGACACATATTTCAACAATTAATATGTCCACTTAACATTATGCTTCGTTCTAGTATCAAAGCAAGCTTGTCATTTCAGCCCAATGGTGGAATCGACCATGTTATGCCATGACTGCTTTTCTCGAGTCAAGATGTAAGGCACACAAGGTACACATACGTATTAATACACAATTTATATTATAGTCGATAAACAATAAAAATAATTGGTTTACCTTGTTTCATAATTAATGGTCTGAAGCAATACATTAATACTTCAGGTGTGGTGCTTTAAACAAGCTACCATATAATTATTACATAAGTATTGAATGAATTTCCATGCTCAGCTTTAAGAGGAGATACAACATGTTACTAAGTAAAAGAGCTACTGAAAGCTAGAACACAGAAACACTAATAGTGGTAGACTACACCAAAGACTATATTGGTTATTAGAAATTACAATGTCCCATGATCAGAAAACATCAAATTTATCCATTTTTTTAAAAATTATTTAACAATGTCTACAATCAAATCGTACTATTAACTGATTATGTTTCCTTAAAAATTATTAGTCGACATTGACACATTTATTTTTGTATTTATGTTTCCCAATTTCCGCAATTATTTCCCCACTGATTGAAAAATTAGAGACCATTCAATCATCAATGACCGAAAATATAACTCCAACTATGAAGACACTTAATTTGAAAATGCAAATATTTCATAAGCATGGACATGCGATGCAAAAAAATAATCTAACTACAGCAAGTTTTATCATAACTATCATAATTTACAGTAATAAAGATGTCAATGAATGGCTTGTGATATTAAACCAGTAACCAATGACAATAGTAACCAAGGGTAGAGAAGACCACAAGAAAACACCAAGTCTGCAAAACCAAACAAATCCTAGGATCAATTAGCAGCTAACCAAATCCAGGAATAAAGTCAGAAGTTAACACCATATGTAGACAAACATTCACAACATGTGTCTCTACTCTAAAAAAGAAATCCAATTCAGAGTTCGAACGAAATAGGGTCCTGGAGGGCCATTTGAAAATCTGCAATGTTGAAGGCATCTATGAGACCCCTTGCAAATCACAGATTTTACCACCATTAACATTGGGCCTATGAAGGACTCCAACCACCCCTCGCTCACCCCTCTCCTTATTATTTTCTTAATTTCTAATACTGCACAATCTGATTAGCCTCACATAAATGTGTGCTTCGATAGACCATGACCAAACGTGATGGAAACATACGATTCTGATGAACTACGGATATGATCAATATGGCACTTACAGTATACCATCTCTAGTCAAGTTATTGTAATACACCGACAAGAAAACCCACATAACTATACAGCTGACAATATGTAATCCTAACTTACTAATTGGTGATAAAATATTATTGTCACTTCCAACATATTTCAATGCAAAAAACTAAATAAATAAAAAGTTTTGTTTTGGTCTAAAATCTTAACAATTATTGGGAAAGTCTCCCTGCACACCCCAAAAATAGAAACATCCTCAAAGAGGTCAAGGGTCAAATATAGTGTGCACAAATTTGATATGCTGCAATATTACATTTCAAAATAACGGCTTGGAATTGTGGTGATAAAACGGGTAAGCATCTGGCCTACTCTTGTGATGTACTTCCAAGGCAACTTTGTTTCATAAAATACGATACAAAAATCACTAATCGAACAATCTAAAATTTGTCTCTTCCAGACTGGGTAATTTTATTTACTAGAAAAATAAAAATTTCTGTTAAAAACAAACAATATTCTGTACCTGATTGTTAACATATACAGCGTGCAACATTTTAAAGAAAGAGTAATCATGAAACATGAAACCACTCCTTCTAATTCGAGTGCACAATAAGACATGCACCAAAGGCATCTTTAGAAGTCCCTGGCCAAATACAGAAAACATTGCAGCCGTTCCCCGTGTGTAAAACTGACAAAACATCAACAGCACTTATTTACTGCCCCCTGGCGCATTCCCCTTCTTCTCAGGCCGTTTTCTCTTGTTGGATCGATTCTTGCTGCGCCCTTGCCAATCTGGCTTTTTAGACGTGTTTGAGGCCCGTTTCTGCTGTGAAGCTTTCAGCGATGCCTGCATCAACTCCTTCATTTGGCCCATGCTGGGTAGCGATTCCTTGGGGAGAATGGAGAACTTTCCGCAGGCGCCTCCATTGATCTCTAGGATCTCCAGCTGCTTGCCGATGGAGTACTTGTGGTAGAGGACAGTGTACACCTCCTGGTTGGAGGTCTTCCTGTTGGTGCAGTACAGCTTGTTCTCGCTGGCCGTCAGGAACATCTGCCGCCTCTCGCCAGCCGGGAAGCCCACTCCGAAGACCAGGTCCTCCAGGGTCTCCCGCTTGGCGAAGTCGCAGATCATTCCTTCCATCACGTCCTTGACCCACTTGTTGACCCTGAGAGTTGGCACCTGCTCAGCCTCTTCCTCATCTTTCTCCTCTGTCTTTCCCTCTGTCTTTCCCTCTGTCTTTTCCTCTGAATTCCCCTCAGCCTGTCCGTCTGTCTCCATAGCCTCCTCCTTGGCTTCTGCGTCGTCGTGGTCCTGTGTACTGTTGGTCGTCTCTGATTGGCTGGCTTTGGGAGCAGGTTCGATGACATCGATCATGTCGTCGGATTCCGCATCGCCTTTCTCCAGCTTCAGCTTGTCTGCCTTCTCCTTGATGGATTCATACGAATGCCAGAAGGCACTTTCAGTTTCCAGTGCAGTCTGAGAAAAAATGGCATCCATATTTTAGAAAGGAATTGGATCACCCTTTCCTGAAGCTCTCATAACCACTAAGAACAGGCATGGCAAAAGACAATGGTGATTTCAGTGGCAGGCCCAAGCCATTTCCAGTGCAATTAAATCGACCCCTGGACATATAAATCAGTGGATTTCTGTAGGAAAATTGCCATGCCTGTAGACCAGACAACAATATTCTTGTTCAAGGTTATAAGTGCCAATACCTCTTAATGGGTACGACAGCTTCATGGAATGGTGCCCTGGGGTCTGTTTCACAAAACGATTGTAGCATGGCGAGTAGTAACTCCAATACATTAACAGGGTTACAATTCTCACAGCACCATGTATGTTTTGTGGAACAGGACCTTGGGTATGCAATTATTATTATTCATGTTGTTGTCATATGGGCAGAGCCAAAATAGCTAAACTGCTTGTCTAGAGCTATGAACAGTGTTCGAAATTTAAGTGTTAAGGCCACTGTGTTAAGGCCACTGGCCAATCGGGCCAGTAACTTTTGATTTCTACTGGCTCTGTTGAAAAACAGATGGCTCAGAAGTCAACTGGGTGACTATTTCGAAAACTGTTCACATTAATTTGAAATATTCATGAGTTAATAAAATATGGTTATACAATAAGCTTTAATCACATGAATACGTTATTATGTCCATAAAAATTGCTATAAAATTAAAACTAACAAGATTAAAAAAAATATCGTATTATTGTGATTATAATTTTGTACTAAATCTAAATCATGATGATTGAATAGTTGAAAAATCATGTATTTTTATAACACACATATATTTATTTCTATGCTATATTTTAGTAATGTTAAAACATTTATATAGACATGTATTAAGAATAGACCCCTATAGTTTAAATTTAATCTTGAGTTCAAACTTTTCCTGTCTTGTCAGATTCCATTAGCCAGTCAACAATTTTGAAAAGCTCAGTGCACTTTCTGTACCTCGCTCTGCTACAGAATACGTATTAACGGAATAGTCCGATGATAGCCAATTATAACCAAAGGCTCATGTCCGTTTTACTTGTTTTTCGTAATTGTTAATATTTAAACCAGATAGCCAGCCGACAACAGTGACAACAGGTTTACATATCTTGGAACTGGTACTAACAAAGTAAGGATGATATCTGTATTGTCACAGTACAGACAGCGCAGCTTATCATGATCACGCCAGAAATGTAACTTTTACAATCATTGATGCCGGGCTCCCGGAACAGAGTTTGAATCCTTTGGCCCTTAAGTCCAAACAACCTATCATTGAGCTATCACCCACCCGCTATCACACTAAATATTTTAACACCAAACATACCCGAGGATCAGTAAACCCTGCCTACCTTGATGGTGGTTCTTTCTTGGTACATGACGAACAGAAATTTGGATGCAGCCTTCATTGTTGCACCCGCCCTGCTCTTCGCGATCGCCTCACTGATTTTCTCTCCTTCTAGAAAGATCTCGCACCTACCCAATAAATATGAATATTGAGCAATTGTAATACTCACAAGATAAAGATATATAATAATAATAAATAGAGATCAATACACAAGCTAGTGGGACATATTGATTTTACGACACGAGTTCCTTCAAAGTTGCTATTTGCGAGGAAAATATCTACTTTGTGAGGATTGATTGATTGAATGCGGGAATATCTCACCCATAGGTGACGACATTTTGTGAGGAACGAGTGTCGTAAAATCAGTATGTCACACTAGCGAGTGTGTCAATTTCTTTATTCAACAATGAATAAGTAGGGATATTCGGACAAAAACAGCGAAGCTGTAGTTGAAATTCTGTAAGACATTCGAGAGACAGAGCAGAATGCATTGTGACGTCACATGTATTTTGTAAGTGCTTCATGAATGACTTACGGAAGTCTCAGAAGTAGTCAAATGCTATATCTAGACAAATATTTTAGCAATGAATGCCTTGTGGAACAATATTTTAGGCAGTAGATCGTTTGGTTAAATAATAAATTCCAAATTTGGCTGTAGGAATTTCGTAGTAAAATATTATGAATGAAAATGATAATCCTTTCTATGATGACAGGCATGAGAAAATTCAATTAACTGACAAATGAAAATCGTTCCAGGTGTAATACAAAATATACATTATTCCTGCATGAAATCACAAGATGCCATATTTACTATTGCACACACTTCCTCCGATAATTGTAATTATTTGATTTCCCACAGAAAAACCTCACCATCCTGTCTATCATTAGCTGTACCTAATAAATAGATGTGGAGCAAACTATACGATAGCTGGATAAGCCATGATCAAATTGTCCAACTCGGTACCCTTCCTTCTTACCTTGATCTAAATCACTAGCAACAATGAAAAACAATGGAAGCGTTCTGCTGGCACTCACCTGTGCATGTTAGCATACCATACAGTCTTGCCGTGAAGCAGTATCATATTCATTGTGGCACTCTGCAGCAGGATGTCGTACGCAAACTTGTACCTGTCGATAGAATACCGGTGACTCTCTACGAGAATCATGTTGTCCTTGGTCCTGGGAATGTCTTCTGTGTCGTTGCAGAAATACAGGCCCTTCTTTCCTGCCTTCATCTTGGTAAAGTTTGACCAGTAGAACGTGGAGCACTCGCCCTTGGCCCAGATCTCTTTGACAAGCATCACCTTCTGAAGGTCGTCCTGGCTCAGCTTCTTTCCCTCGCTCACCAGGACGTCGGCAGAGGTGCTGGACAGGACCGACAGGACGCCATCGTAGACCTTGACCTTGGCCTCGGGCTGCTTGACCCCTTCCCCGGTGGCCATGTATATGTTGTCTATGTACAGCACGCTGGCTGCCAGAGCATTGCTGCTGCTGCCTTCCAGCTTCGACCTCTTGCTCAGCAATGTCAGAAGCAGGTTGGCATCTATGACGGCTTTGTCCACGGCCATGGCGAGATCGGTCGTCTTGGAGATCTTTGCCACGGCGTTGATCAACTGGGCGAGTTTGGACTCCGTCTTTTCGTTGGGCAGAGTCGTCTGCCGCTCAGCGAGCTCTCTGAACATGGCTGTGGTGAGCTCGTCTTCCTTGGACTCGAAGCCCTTCACAATGTCCTTCAGGTCAGTCTCCTTGAGGAAGGTCATGGTCGTGGTGTAGGTTTGACTCTTTGCGTTCCTCCTCAAACTCGCAGAGGCCGTTCCCAGCAGCGTGCCGGCGATAGTGAACCTCCCCGTGTACATCATCACCGTCGGGGTCACATAGGTCGTGACCTCTGTGTAGTTGTGCACCAAACCGCACTCCGAACCCTTGATGGCAGCTGCCAGCCGAGCAAAGTCCGAATCGCTTTCCTCATCCGCTGGCGGGGATTTGAGGTAATCAATCAACTTCTTCAGCTCCTCTTCATAGTGCTTCAACCCAGTGTGTCTCTTGTCGTCCTTGTCCTCCGTGCCTTTCTTCAATTCGAATTCGTCCAACAGTTCCTTCTTGATGGTCTCGGTGCTCTTGTCCTTCTGACTCATGATGCTGTTAACCGAACTGTTCAACAAGGTCCTCAAGGCCTTCTTGTAACAAGCAAACTTCACCTCCTTCTTCTTCTCGCCCATGGCCCTAGCAACGAACACGTTGCCTATCATCAGCCGACCGGTGACGACAAACTTTGCACCGCATCGTACCACCTCTTCGAACTTGTAATCAAGAGTCAAATTCAATCCAGACAGGTTTAAGTTTTCTTCCAGTTTGGTAATCGGGTTGGAGATGTGTGGTTGCTGCTTCAGAATATCACAGTATCTGTGTAGTCTCTCTGACAAATTTTTCGGCACAAACGACCTGGGGGGGAACCCCATGGAGGGATTGTGTTGCCTGGGGTTGTTAAATCCCCCGGGGCTAAATCCCCTGGGTGGAGGCTGGTCACCAGGATGTCTGCGTTTCTCCGGTCGGAATCTCGGCTGACCACCAAATGGCTGACCTTCGAACAAAAAAGTAACCATAGAAATGATACGGGATGAAGATATTGTAACATACCCATAACAGAAACTGTCCGTATTTAGATGGGGCTATGAGTGAGCCACTTTTCTGGGATATGAAAATCAAAGTAAAATTCAGAATGATAGGCCTTGAAGATGTGGCACATGACAATAGCTGTCTATATAGCTGTGACTATATGAGCCACTTCACTGGTTACCGCAATTCTCCTAATTATTCATTCCCTCTAAAAATTCAAACACCTAAATTCCTTGCCGAAAATAAAAAAAATCTGACCGTAAAGATACGAAAATGACATTTTGTTTATCAAATTGTAATTTAATAAAAAAAAAATTTTTAAATGCTCTATTTATTTACCAAAATTCAGTTACAACTATATTTTGTACTTTTATTTGGTTGTCCCTAATTACACACACACAGATCATTCAATTTTTTTTTATTTTTCTAATAATTCCGAAAAGCACAATAACCATTCACTGTGATTAAATCAACCAATATAAAGATAGGTTAATTTAAATATACAACTAATGGGTAGAATGATGAGGTAAATTTATGCATACGAGATAATGCTGTAATGTATAAAGTATACTTTTGTTAAATGATTTTAAAGCGTTTTCTCTGGAAAGATTGGCTGAAATGTCCCCGACAAGGAAATCTTTTAAAAAAAAATTAAAAATATTTTGTTTTTAATGGTCTGCCAAATCTTTGATACAAGGATTATCTTACCAGTGAGATGCATGTCCATTAAAGACTTGGGAGACATGTCTTGCATTCTTCCCCTGTTGCTAGGCCGTCCTCTAAACCCAGGTCCTCCACGTCCTCTTGCGAAAGGCATCCTCTCCCCGGCGCTGAACATTGCTCCCTGGCTCATGTTTCTGTTAAACATCTGTCCTCCTCCACCTCCTCCTCCGAATCCCATGCCCTCGCCCATCATCCCGCCGCCCATCATGCCACCCATCCTCGGCTGCTGCTGCTGCTGCTGCATTGGGTTGAAGTTCATCCCTTGCATTTGATTCATCATGCCCATTCTGTTCATCATGTTACTCCCATCCATCATCATGTTCATGTTCGTGTTCATCATGTTCATGTTCGACTGTTGTGCACCACCAACACTAGCACCACCTCCACCACCACCACCACCACGAAAGCCCCCAGCTCCAGAGCTAGACGATCTACTGACAAATTGTTCCACCTGGCTCACGTCATCTTGGCTTCCACCGTCTGTCAACTTGTCGACAATTTCCATGACTTTCAAAATCTTCTTGACGTCGAGTTTACCGTGTTTCTTCTGTTGCATTTCGGCAGCCATTCTCAGAGTCAGGTTTGTCATGAAATCGTCGTCGTCGTCATTTTCAGCCAAACTCCCGCTCGTCCGATCCATTTGGCTGTGAAAACCCCTCTGTTGACCTGATCCCATGCTGCCAATAGTGGTGATCCTGGAGCCCATGTTTTCTTCTCTCCGCATTCCGCCCGAACCCGAGGACATTCTGCCTCGACCGCCCGACCCAGAACCCAAACCCGCACTCCTGCCAGCCAGGTCGCTGCCCTGCCTTCCAAACCTCCCACCGGAACTGCTACCCATGCTGCCTCCACTGGTATTCATTTTAGGTTTGCTGCTCCCACTCCTCGATGCCATGTAGGAGCCCGACGTGCTCATCTGACTCGACCTGATGGTGCTTCGAGACTGAGGACTTCTTCCGTAGTCATAACTAGATTCGGACCTCATCTGAGAACCCCTGCCGACTCTGGTATTTGACATACCACCCAGATCCATCATGCCCGAACTACTTGGATATCCAGACTGCTGATACAATGACGTGTCCATATCACCGGCATCGCCGTACCCACCGTATCCAGTCAAGGTACTGCTGCCATTGTCGTATAACCCTTGGGCGCCTTCTCCCATTCCATCCTGGGAACCGGACTTCGAGAGCCAGTCTCCAAAACTTGAGTTGTCTTGAGTCATGGCAGGTCTGTGCGAGGCTCGTCCAGCGCCAGTACTAAACGAGGAATAGGGGTCAATGTAGCTGTCGCTGACACTGGACTGTGCTGTGTAGTCGTAGCCGCCGTACGCCACTCCACTGTCAGAATCGTCCCACATGTTGCTTTCTGTTTTGGGTCTCTTACTGGCTCTTGTGTCGTACTCGGGTGCCCCGTAGTTTGAATACATGGTTAAGACCTGAAAGAAAAAGTATAAAATGACTGTTATAGAAGCTTAATAATTGCATAAACAGTGTTAGAAATCGAGAAAATAATACAAGGGGCCATTTTCCATAGACCCAGTGTTAATGGTGAGAAAATGTATAATTCATATACTTGCTGGTGTGCTGGAGTGTGTGAAATGCTGAGTCATTTCTGAACAACAGCATGTGCAGTAGTTCTAACATGTGACATGGGGCGGGATGTAGCGCAGTGTTAGAATGTTGGACTTCAGAGCCAAAGGTTAAAATCTGGCCCCGGGGGGCACGGCATCAATGTCCACGGAAGTTACATTTTTGATGCGATATTCATAGGATGCACTGCCTGTAGTGTGGCAATACAGATATCAGCTTTGGTCCATCAGTACCAGCTGGTGCTCGCAGGTTTACTGCAACATTCAGCGCTACAGATGTTGCAAGTTTCATCCTGCCCTAAACTGACAAGTCGTGATATTAGTGAAAGATTCTAGAAAGCGACTATAATGTGCACTCTTTTAGCCACATGACTAACTTTGAAGGGAATCAAACACATTCAACCATGCACAAACTTTATGATAAGGCCATAGTTATTTGATTAGATGGTTAAGAGGAAAATATAAAATAAAATAATTTAAAATTCTGAATGAATGGTTGGCAGTGAAAACTGTTCACTTGCTCAAGTTGATGCAACATTTCTGTATAAGGATTCCAATTACAAGTTGGAAATAGTATTACAGAAATTGTATGCAGTTACTGTAACGTGTGAAGGATCACCATCTTATTTGGTCTACTTATTCATATGAAAAACAAGCAACAAGATTTCATGTGATAAACATGGTGAAAAATCATGTAGTGTACATGATTCCTAGTTCTATGAATAGCATTTAGGTATTGTGACGAAGTTACAGGAATGTCTTATTAACATGTGTTGGTCCATGCCTAAATTGATGACAGAAAACCGGTTATCAGAAAAGCCCAATATTTGGATAATGTATTTTTTCTGTTGCAATTATGGCGATATTTTTTCACTCCAAGGTATCTCAGGGTTTATACCCATTAGACATACATGCCAACAGTCATACAGTAAGATAGGCAGTCAAGTGGAACACTGAGCTATGCACACCTTTACATAATTGTACTGCAACAGA
>JAULBP010004233.1:0-14232 GCA_032355345.1 Lepetodrilus pustulosus
GAAATTTATTATAAATATCAAGTGTTGGGGACTTAGTATACCAGTAAATAACAACTTTGGGGGGTACAAATCAAACGGAATTAGTCTCAGACTGAAATTCGTTTGGTCATTATCTAGGTCTATCAACCGTGATTGTATGCCTTAAGCTGTATATAGGATACCGTCACTGGACTATATATGTATGGTAAAGCAGTGAAGTTGTTCTTTACTACATCAGGAAGGCATTGCAAACGTAGACTATCGGACTTGCCGAGTCCTTAGATGAGATGATGATGTACAATGAATTGACAAAGCTTTCTGTTTCCCAATTGCGAATGTGTCGCGTAATGCCACCTGATCATTGTGTTAGTGGAAGCTTAGCCTCGTGGAGGAGAGTTATATAGTCATGCTCGCCTGACACCATGAATCTGGGTGATATTGAAAGTGCTGTTGTAGTGGGCGGCGTAGGTTCATGTCATAGTGAGAATGTTGAGAATGCTGCAACAAGCGGACTATGTAGTCTCACGGCATGGCTTATGGTTATATCACATGGCAGCGAGCCTTGTGGTAGAGGGCACACTCTGCGAATTGTTCAATAACGATGATGGCATAGAAGTTTAAGAAATTGACATTTTGACGTCACCATTCACATTACATGCATTGCACCATCACTGGATGCAATATTTCCGGAAGGGTTAAGCCAACGTTTCCCGTGAATTACACTCGTGTTAGCGTTAGGAAATGCATATCTTGTAAATCAATAGTTACTAGTTTAGTTTCCTTCATTAAAAAAAGATAAATAATTTCAAATCAATTCATGATACTGGATTTGAATGTTCATTGTTGTAGATTATGTCTGTGGATATTAACGTCAGAATGAGAAACATAATAGGTATCACGGTCATATTAACATCCTAATTGAAAGCGTACAATCTGCTTACGCCTCAGAGGACTTTATGATATAACGGCTGCTCTCCACCAATGCGACACACCTTATGAATGGGGGTTAGAGTCACCATTTACAATTACAGTCGGTCGTATTTTGTTATTGATGTGTTGGCGAACAAAGCTCAATAGGCTTGAATAGCTGCGTGAGAAATATCGAAAGGAACGCACGGAAAACTTGCCATTGGTAATAACGCCCTATTGATCTGCATGGACACGTGGGACTCGAAGCAACAGGCTTTTGTAAATATTATGTTATGGGAAATATTTATGGGATTCATGCACAAAGAAACGCCGAGATATATTATCTGGGATGAAAGATAAGCCTTTTGCAAGAGCATTGACAGTTTTTGTGTCGAGCCATTTTTGTTACGAAGCAAGTGGAATGAACTCTCGCCATATAACCGAGTCACGATCGGCATTAGTTAACCCCTCGTAAGGTTTATCGACGTACTTCCGTTAGGAAGGAGACCTTAGCATACACTGGCGGTAAACCACGCAGCAGAACTGACATATGGCGACTGTCTTTGAGGATTGGAATATCCTTCACGGATACAATAGCTACAGTCTCAAGTTTGAGCTATGTGTTTGAACTAGACCGTTTTTCTGTTGCAAAGACTTCACCCTATCGATTTCTATTTCCACAATGTCCCAAATATCAGCTAGTTATGCTGCATACGTTGAGCTGTTCCTTCAGAGAAAGTGCGTATTCATTTTATGAAAAGTAGTTTCATGGCATAGTTTAACATGGTATTTGAATGATACTTTTGTAAATGAAACCGTATTAATTAAAGAAAAAAATACTAAATAACAGTGTATCGTTTCTCGAAACTCTCATATTTTCTACGAGACCATACGCACTTTCGTAGCGATCTCTTGGCGCCCGAGCACTTATGAGACCGCTACATGGGCTCATATAAGATATGAGTTTCAGGAAACCCAGAGCAACACGATTTAACTAAGTTAGAGCAACTGAGTAGATTTAAAAGAAAATCGGTAAGATATAATCATCAGATGAAGGAAAAACATGTAATAGTCATAAAAACTAGATAATTCAATTTCTCTGACGTTTAGTAATAATAATATAACTAACTTATATATTTTTTAAAGCCGTGTGACTGCATGGGTTATTTAAAAAAACGGGGTAATCGATTATTTATTTTTTATAGCAGATGTCACGACTGGCGTATATTTCCTATGGCAAAGTTAATGCAATTATGTCATCAGAATTTAGCAGTGCAAACTGTCATACACACTGGTCTGAGTATACACTCGGCAGTCAAACCACTGTTTGCAGTATGTACTTATTTCCCAATTTTCCAATTATATAGTGTACTTGTAAAGAATGTCTGCATCTTTTAGACACAAGGCCTGGTCTCGTATTCCCACTGCTATCAGGTTATAGATTATTTACCATCACCCAGCAGATGAAGTCAATACCATACCCTTCTTGACATGGCGCTCCCGCACACTTCTCCCACGTTACCAGACACCCCAGAAACCCATTCCTTCCTTTGATATTTCCCACCCCCTAAGGGAAAACTCCCTTCCTTTCTTAGTAGAACACTTACGATCCTTTGACCCATTCGGATAGCTCGCAGAGGTGCTTCAGATCTCGGAAAAGAACTTTCCGGCTAGGGTACCACTTGTCATCGTCCTGTTTGGAATTCTTGGCACACGCGAGAGTCAGACCGAGTCTGGGTTCTCTAATACCATAAGCAAAACGTTATATTTGCTGCGAGAATATCGATGCATATACATAGAGGGGTGATATTCCTTTCACGAATGAGGGTCTCACTGCAAGACCTGGAGTAGCAGAGACACATAGCGCGTTAGACCACTGAGGAGATTTGGTCTGTAAATTGATCGGTACTGGCTATTCCGTCCACGATACCAGTCGGTAGTAGGGCTGGAGGTATATATTACGTAACACCAGACGTGTGCGTCATTGCTATTGAACATGATGGCCATACATCACAGCTTCATGTAGTGGTACACTGCCCTATTTGACCGTTATTCATCTATTCTGGCATTTATTAATATTATTAATAGATTGCCACGTGTATGATTACACATATGCAGTGAATGAATCCCATGCACGTTGTTCGCTTAAGAGTGGTTCCCAAGTGTATGGTTCCTTTACGAGTGGTTTCCATATGTTGCTGGCTTGCAACTGCATGTGGTGCAATATGTTGCTGGCTTATGTGTGGTTCCAAAGTGTATGGTTTCTTTATGAATGGTTCCCATATGTTGCTGGCTTGCAATTGCGTGTGGTGCAATATGTTGCTTGCTTATGTGTGGTTCCCAAGTGTATGGTTCCTTAACGAGTGGTTTCCATATGTTGCTGGCTTGCAACTGCATGTCATGCAATGTGTTGCTGGCTTATGTGTGGTTCCCAAGTGTATGGTTCCTTTATGAGTGGTTGCCATAGTTGTTGGCTTGCAACTGTGTGTGGTGCAATACATGTGTTGCTGGCTTATGTGTGTTTCAACGTGTGGTGTTTGGTTCCCATGCGTACATGCATACACCATATATACATTTTATTTAATTCCATTGTTTATGGTTCGCTTGTGTCTTGTCCAACGAATAGGTCCAGGGCATGGGTCCACTGTATAGTTGCATAGTATGCAGTTATATTGTTTGCGGTTAATTTTTATTTGGTTCCCATGTGTTGTCCAACTGCCTGTGGTTCCTTCATTTCTGTATGGATCCGATTACCACCTTTGAATTGGTACATGTTCTCGTTTAGCATAACGTTCCTAATCCCAACGTGAAATACGAGTAAATACCTATTTAATTAGTATTATGTCCATAACGTAGTCCTTTCCAATGAACTATCTGCACTGTCTCGGAGCAGTTGTCATTCTCGGTTCGTCAGTACCAGGAAGTGGTCGCAGGTTTATTAATGCTCTTAAAAAAATGGCAATAGACCTCATTATATAAAGATAACTACGACGTCGCACAGCGTTTCATAAGCAGGGCTGTCCATCACGTTTCAAGAGGTATAGATTCAACTTACAGAGCAGGCAGTACTAGTGATTCGATCATAATGGTCGCTTCTTTTTACACTTCTCATGTCAACAGGAGCGAGAGCATTTTTACAACTTCACTTATTACCAGAATATGCCATCCATCGCGTTCTACCTGACTTGCTTTCCGAGCCACATCAAGGCGTGAAGAAACGCTTTCCTCGTACTATCGCTAGATCTAGCACCTGACTCAACAGGGGAACAGTGGCAAAGTCAAAACACTCGAGATGTATATACCGTTTGACATTGAAGGACATTGCAGTCTTATTTTCCTTCTCATACACACTTGTTATTGCCGTGATGATGAATCGCAGGGCGAACTGTTTTGACTCTTTCTTGCTTGTTTTATTGTCTGCCGGTGTGGCCAAGATGACAATAAGGGAAACCATCTCGCGGTCCTGGAGAACTAACTAGCCAGTCATTGTTCTGGGAGAGCTGCAGTAGTGGATTGCCTATTCTGTTATCTCGGACATTGTTGCTTTCCATTTGATCTGAATTGGAGGTCTAGAGCCTTTCCCCCCAGTAATTTCGCTCATTTCATGGCTTGCCAGTTCATGGCAAGAGGAAACCTGCATCAGCCATTGCTCTGAGTGTTGCGGTAAACCTGCGAGCACAGGCTGATACTGACGAACCAAAGATGATAACTGTACCGACACAGCACAGACAGGCCATTCGTTGATGCGGGATCCCAGAATGAATTGCTTCATCAACCTCCACTACATTATACGTATCTATTTGTGATAAGTAAATTAAATATTTTATGTTGTCAATACTAGTGTATGCTGTCTTAAACTAGCATACAATTTATATGATTCCAGACAGACACAAGTCTCAATTTCCCCATACGGAAATGATGCATACTGCTACTCTATCTCATTTGTACACGTTCCTTGGTCTCGGACATGAAATTGAACTGCCGATATACATTAGCGACAACATTTCAAGCACTATTACTCTAATCAGCCATTCCTTTACAAGTCCTATATTCGCCAATGCATGACTAGTTCCATACGTCCTCCGCGCTACCTACTTGGACTCCGTCTACAGTTGGCCAGCCGGATTTCAATCAATGGTAATGCGGTTATATCCCGTCACTACCTTCACTCATCATCACTAATACTGTTACTATTTATTGTCCAACTCTTTTATCGTCAATGAGCTAATTCCGAAATTCTCAGATAGGCTTATTTCAGTCGGCAAAGTTCATGTCATCTTTCGACCTGGTTATACGTTTATACTGTATCGTCAGACTATGATCCCATAAGGGATGAGATGATCTCTACCACACTATACGGGGATGGAACATCTCCAAATGAACGTTCACGTTTCTACGGATACGTGCTGTGCATCAACTATGCTATGACATATACAAGTTTATATAAGCTTGAAGCACAGTAACATATATTGACAGCTAAGTGTATTCGCCATCCAGTTTGTATTCTTAAACTGTTGTTTTAGAAAAGCAACCTAGCGACCTGAACTGGTTTCTATTTAGTTAGAAACCAGTACCAAGGGTTATAGGTGCGTGATGAAGTCCAGGCTTGGGATAATTATATACAAGTGGAAGTTTCGCTGAGATTGATGCATTTTTTACAACAAGGGATACTCTGTAGTTAGGCTTGCATCTAAAGCACTCTGTCTCGGGGATCCAGTGTATGTATAAAGATATAATTCGTGGTCAATTACAACAGTGTTCCAGTGTGAACCGTGAATAGGACTCTATACAGTGTTGCCATGCCATATCAGTGTTTTATAACTATATAAACAAGTCTATTCTTTTATTTCTTACATTATGGCATTCGGTACATTAAACAACCATATCCAAAAAATATTGAATACCGATTAAAAAAACCCACCAAATACTTAGTAAAAACATGCATATTTTTGTCTGTCGAATGTATCAATAAGACTACTATATGGTTCCTCTTGAACATAGTAGTATTAGCTATAAAATCAGTATATGTGACAGCTGACACACATAGCGGAAGTGGCACCACTATTTGAAGAGTTTCCATAACAATTCCAATACAGTCTAAGGCAAATCCTGCACGCCTTGTATTCTGGAGCTCTTCACAATAGGAAAACAACGCCCCCACCGAAACGTGCATTCTTCTGTGAAACAGACCAGATTCGATGTCGATGTGTTAAGTGCCGCCTCTCGAAACGCAACGTGGCATTTGTGTTGAGCAGTGAAATAAGAGGCCACTATATAGCGGTTCCTTTCTAATATAGTGTTGGAATTGGGGATGGCATTTGAATTCCAAACGTGGCCTGAAAGCTTCCTGAAGACGAATCAATGCATTTCAGTTGAATTGTGTTATCAATAAAATCACCACTGTGACACTTCACTGTTAGATTTGTGTATAATTTTATAGTTGCGTATTGGTTATAGCCCCATGAATTGAAACACATAGAATTGAATATAGCGGCGTAATCGCGGTGTTCTCAAAATTACGTTGATATAGATTTATACATGTTGATAAAACAATAATAGTATTTCCCAACAGCTATCTTCAAACTACGGTTAGCTAGCAACTCAAAATATTCCAAGTGAGTGAAGAGTAAAAGCGTTGATAAGTGTTATTGAACTAAAATCTCAGGTTTAAAGTGTGGAGGAACTGGTAGTATTTCTTCGACATGAACAACGATGTTCTGTTACGGTTTCCTTGTCTAAAAGTAGTTCAGTACATCTATACACGTAAACTATCATCTTGAGTCTTACGTTAGCCACGGCAATTCAGAAACAACGATTAGTATGAGTTGTTCATCGTGCTTATAGTAGGAGACTGTCTTATAGTCATAAGATCCAGAGGCGGTAGCGATGGTTTCATGCAGTCACTGTTTTGTGGAATAATCGCGGTCTGTCGAGATAAGGAGTCAATCAAACGGAGCCATTAACCCCGGCCTTCTGGTTACAGTTACAGACTTATCAACGGACCTTCGACATGATGTTTGTACAATTGTGATATGCTGCTCACCACATCACTAATCACAGGAGTTAAAGGTGTAACCCGGTTTCGTATGACCACGCCATCGGTATCAGTTTACAGGCACAACAGCGGTGGGTCTGTTTGGATACTTGTAGAGGTGTGTACACAGGTCTTACAATGGTGTTTATGTATTTCAGACGGGTTTAATACTCAACAAAGATCGATGGAATTCAAGGAAGCAAGGCCAATTCCCCAAGGTCATCTACATATTGAAAGAGGAAAGTAAGAATGCACCGTCGAGAAAGTGACTTGTACTCTCTGTTTGTGTCTTTCATTTACTTGTGGATGCTCGTTCCTTCGACTGGTAAGTACTGATTTCGTTTTCTGTAAAAAAAATATTATTTTTGGAAATCAATTTCTATTATTATTTCGAAAGATGTAATCCTAATTTATTGTAATTAACATTCTAACATTTAAGCAATAATGTTCGGGTATTTCATACAGCATATTAAAGCATAATACGAACAATACACCGGATATAATTGCAATTATCTAAATAACTCCTAAATTGGGAGCAAATACGCCTAGACTTATGAACAATAGATTGGCGAAACATCGCAGTACTAACATATGATTATTTTCTTTAGTCATTTTGAAATGATGAGTTGTTTTATCATGACAAAGACGCATAGGTGTAGATTACAAATGTAATTTCGCTTAAAGGTCATTGTCTGGCAGTTTGTTACCCGATGATTTGGGGTGCATGAAGAATTACTTGAGTATAATCAATTTAGATATAAGTGCATGCAGGATATATGTAAAGCACTTTTTACGGGAATATACGGCCTAATATATATATATAATGACGTGTAGATTTGAAACTGCTTAATCTATGATTTCCCATATCTAATTACTTGAAATTCTCATCCAACCATATCTTCTGCGGATTTATGAGTCGATGGAGGAGAGTAGCCTATTTTATTGGTCGTGCCCGTATTAGAATTTGGAGAGACGCAACCTGCAATTACTTCTCCTCACACGCCTGCTTCTTATTATTTCATATATCATATATCACAGTCGTTTTTCTGTTATGTGTTTTTAGTTATTTCAAATTAAAATCAGGAAACATTAGCAGTTGCTGCGTAGCAGGTTTCATAGTATTATCGCTCGAATTTCATCACACACTTCGTAAATCAATTCGCTTTTAGGAAGATGGTGTATTAAAAGTCGAGAAATGTGGAAAAGCTATTTAGTCAAGAACTCGTACTGTTTATTTCATGTTAACATACCGCTAGTGATACTGATGGGAAGCATATAAATATATGTGATCTGATTAATGTCAGATATGTGTTGCTATTCACAGTCTTCATGTTAGTCATAAAATAATATGGTTTTTGGCCATGTAGGAAGTGAATGTTTAACACGTTGATGTATAGTGTGGAATGCACTATCGATCAAACTCGAGCACATATTGCGGACATAGCACTACTATCCTATTGGTTGGCATTATGAATTAGGAAATACGATTATACAATAATAATGGAGCGGGTAAGGGACACACACGTTCACGTTGTCAAACAAGCATGACATTTTCATGATTTGATTCACATATGTAGCCATATAAGAAACTTAATTAAGCACGTTAAGTGACGCTGACGACCGCCATCTTGTAATCCAAAATGGCCTTTAGATGTACGGAAATCGCCGGAAAGACGTGAACTTGGAATAGGAAAGCAGTGAATCCAGATGCAGTTAGAGAACAATGCAGATGCTAGCGTATTATGCAGTGCTTTATGTTTAAAGTCATCCATGACGTTCAAGTTAATCCCTCAAGATAAATCCTAAGGCTAAGGCTTTAATAACAGTAATACAGACACAAACACATTTCATGCATCGATTTACAACCCACAGCTATTTCGCTTCCCAAAATTAAAATGAAGGACATAAGGAAATGGCGATCTTTCTATATAGAAATGCGTTATTTATTTTACATCTTGAATTGGAGTGACTTTAAATCGATATGCGCATACGAAATCGGCAGAGTAATGCAGTTTAAGTGAACAACGAGCATACTCAAATTAATGCTTCTTGAAGATTTGTTGAGTTCGTCTGCAATGCGAAGGGCTCTTCAGTTCACAATCGAAACTGCAAAAGCAAACGTTAGCATCTATTATCTGTGCTTTAGTTTTATCGTGACAGCAATACCCCCCTTAACACTTGAAACAGTCCTAGACCTATGTCAGAAAACACGAACCACTATGTATACTAATTAGCAGATTTCAATCCATTCTCTTGCATAAAGTGGTTCCTTGCTTTTGGGGAAGTGCTCTCAGTCGGCATGCTACTTGTATGGTAAAGACGATATGAAGAGATGCGTAATGGAATAATGGTTATGCTGTGCTAGCGTAACGTGCCGCTTCCAATGCAGATGGACATGAAGTAGTGAGTCTAGACCCCTATCATGACATTTAATACAAAACTCCTACGTAGCACATATTATATTGCCCGGCACTCACACTGTCTTGAAATATAATGTTGTAGCGCTACTTATTCGATTTTAGAATCAACAGTACTGACAAAAAAAAGCGATATTATGTTATTAGAAAAGTAGCGCATGCTGTTTTCCACCGGTTTTCATTGAAGACGTGATTTGAGCATGAGCAATATCTTATGGATTCGTCATTTCATAAAAAAAAAGCTTCGTACAAAAGAAAAGTTAGTTCTTAACTCGAATTTGATTAATGGTATAATGTTGTGTGTATGAGTGGCACTCTCAACATAGACAACCACTTTTGATACATGAAACGTGTTTAGTACAACACTGAGTTTATGTAAACACTACTACACTTTGGTAATATTCTTGTTCTCTCTAGATACCAAACCGTTAAGTATTTAGACGCTTTATCGCATGATACATATTTCGATGTTTTATCACTACTTTATATCTCACTGATATTATCCTGCCCGTCTTATTCCAAGACAGTTGGGAGACAATCGTATTCATATGTATGCTTTCTCCTATTGATATTGAGCAATAACGCCATGCTATTGTTACAACTGCGGATTTAATGTTGAAGTTTTACTAGTATCAACTTCAGCAGTTGATGGGATCTACATATCTGCCAATAACATTGCCAATGAAATGGCTTTGGACAAGTCATAACCTAACGGATGTTATGACTACATCTAAGAATGTATACATCAGCATGATATTGTATCTCGGTTTATAGCAGATATATGAGACGTATGTTAAACGAGCATGTAATTAAACTTGAGGTAAATTAAAGTTTTCTATGAAAACTCAAAAAGTACACATGCAATTTTAGAACGATGTTCTTCATTGCAGCTGGTGCATTAAATTGGTACTGACGAATCTTATCCAGGAATCATTCTTAGTATAATTCTTAAAATTATTTCAACTGTCAAAATATAGATTTACAGTAGCGTTGCGGGAAGATACATGGCTACAATAATGTAACTGGCGACAAATTGCAATATGAATGTAAATAGCACTGAAGAATAACACACCATGTCGCATCATGCCAGCAAGAAGGCATGCTATTATATGGACCGCGGTGTTTAGAAAATAATTGAAACAAAATAATTGCATTTTTGTTTCGAGTCATGTGTGAACATTTAAGAGAATGCAGGTTTTTTAGATAGAACACAGTGCCTGTTTATATTAATATGCTGCAAGTCTAAGGAGGAAGCCTAGATAAGGCAAACACGATATTAATTCAATACACGTATGCGGACAATAAAGATAAGAATATTAGGCCCTACTCTAAAATATGCAGTTTAGATAATGTTTTAAGTGTTTTGATTTAAAGGCCTACAATCATAGATGTCAATGAGCGCGTAGCACTTTATTTAATTATAAATAGGGGGTAATTTAATCTACCAGTTACATGTTCCAAAGACCAAATATGTAGAGCTGCGTTCCTTGTATTCATATACAATATTTGATAACTATCGAGTGTTGGGGAATAAGTAAATCCGTAAATAATAACTTATGGGTGGACAGATCAATCGTAAGTAGACTCTGATAGCAATTCGTGTGTTAACATTATTTTAATATATGCATTCATTACTATTTATTTTAAACATGTAATGTGTAAGTAGTGTTATGACATTTCAGGTGATGACCTAACCACGTCAGCCCCCATGCCGAGATTTCTGAAAACACCGACCAACGTGACCTACAATAGAGGAGAGGAGGCCATATTGCAATGCGCAGTGCAACACATCGGAACACGAACGGTGAGTATGACGCAGATTAGGGTCATTGTTCAGATACAAGAAACAAAACTGTTAAACAAATCAACAGCAAGGAACAAAAGTCAAATAATAAGAAAGCAAAATAGAAAATTTGTAAAGATATTACTACTACTACTACTACTACTACTACTAGTACTACTACTACTACTACTACTACTACTACTACTACTACTACTACTAGACCTACTACTACTATTACTACTACTAGACCTACTACTACTACTACTAGGCCTATTACTACTACTAAATAATCTTATGTTTATTTTATATTGCGTTCGACTCCAAGTTGCATGCTCAAAGCGTAACATTATATTGTCCTTGTTAGTGGATCATTTCTCCTTCTCAACTCCCTGGGGAATATAATAACATAAGCTGCCATATCCCTACCCTTTTCATCACCACATGGAATGGGAGACAAGCAATTTATCACTGTGCACCAGGCAACAAATATCGCAGCAACACTGGTAATAAAAACCGCCTAGTCTATAATAATGACCATTAACGAGAAACAATGTGGTGACTTTAAATGTGCTTGTAATTAAAACACTCTTAAATGAAGATTCAATCACCGTGTTTTCTTGTCATCTGTTAGTGAAGCAAATTTCGTGCGAATATATTCCGGTATTTTGTCAACTAGTGCCCGGATGAAAGTGGAGTCTTCGATGTGAGGGATATCCATGAACTCGTCGAAATTGTCTAATAACTGTAAGAAGAAAGAAAACCCCAGAAAATTCACTATTGTCAATACACAAAGTGAAAAATGTGTAATTAGTATCGAACGTTTGACTGTAAAAATCCTACTATAGTCGTGTTTATTTAAATAGACCATGTGGTTTTTTTTTCAATTTATAAATTGCACAGGTGTCAGAGCCAAGTTTGCTTATGTTTTCGTGAAAACTGAACCAACCTCTCCAGTAGATTATGGTTATGTTCCATCCCCAGCATGTGCAATGATGTTTTAACCGTGTTTTGATTTTTAAAAAGTTTAAATTATATAGAATTTAATTACATAAACAGAAATCAACATAGAGAACAAAATAACCTACTTGTTTAAGTGTCAGGCGTTGGATTACATTTCTGGGAGCATAGATGGCTATTGCAGTGAAGGCCTTCAGTACATCGTCTTTCCATGTTTCCGGTGAACCGAAACATGCTTGTGTGAACATGCGCTTTGCAAGCCTTCTCAACACACTGGGGGGTAGCTTCCCAGACTTGATTATCCGTTTTAGCAGATCTTGCTGAGTTCTGATATAAGATATATAATATATTTACATTGCATAATTCATTACTATCTTTTGTGTATACAGTCAATCGGAAAGAATGAATGTGACCCAGTATTCAATAGGCGGCATTATTGGATTTATGGAAATTCAGCAAATTTCAGTATAATATGTAATTTTCAGGACCTTATAAATGTATTATGGTGAAAGAAAACTGTTGAGAATTTGCTTGAAAAAAAAGAGGAAATTATAAAAGAAATTATGAGCCTTATTAAAATAAGGTTTAACAAAAAAAGCTTTGTTTAAATAATATTGGAGCTCATTATATACAGGTAGGTGACATTGTTTATATCTACTACTCAACATTCCTGCATTTTAGTTTGATTAAATACACGTATACATCAGACACGAGTCGCTTGTTCGACGAGCATGTGAATATCACGAAATAAAATGACAATTATTTCAATTCGGTCAGTTTCAGTCTTTAAATTCTTCAGCCAAATCTGATTTATTGTAATGTCAAAATACACTACAGTTTCGTTAAATTTAAATATAAATCAAGTTCCGATCTATTGATGAACATGTTTTTATTCCAAATCCCACAAAATAGTGTCTATTAATTAATCGCCAATTGATCAGTTAGAAAAGTAGAAATTCAACATTAATTTGACGTAAATTCCGTGCGTGAAATCGATGTATCTCCATTTGCAGTTAATATGTTTTATTCATTTTACTTAAAAATGTTTTTTTTTACGTGTACGTATATATCCGCTGAGTAAGACGACATTGTTGATTACATTTAGACACAATAACGTTTTGGAATATAATACAAATAATGCTCAGATATATGTATGACAGAGTAGCTTTATTTACTTACTTATCACAGAAGACCTTCTCGGAGAGTCTGTCGACATCACGTACTGACACCAGACCTGGACATATTGTAAGGTAACCTACGTCCCAGTTTGTCGGTTGAATTTTAGCTATCCTCACCATGAGAATTCGACACTTCGCGTATGGTATTTTCGCAGTCTGAAAATAAGTTCTCGCATTAACCCTCTCCATGCTGCAGGCAACCGGAGATGCCTTAAACAACAGTGCATATGCATAATCCAGCAGGGAGAGTGTTAAACTTACATGAATACCAATTAAGCATTTATTTAAACAAACTATTAGGAGTTTTTATTTTTTTTACTAATCTAGAAACATGCTGTTTAAAAATAATACATAGACCTACCTTCTAATATAGATAAAACCATTCTGACATTGACGTAAGTTTCATGCGCAAATTCCTTTTCAATGTAAAAAAAAAATCGTTTGTATTCAAAATAAATAATTAAAAGAATTCCATGTACTATTGTATGCAGATGGGATACTCTTGCCATTTTAATATTAATATATAATTATATCCTTAATTTATACCCACCAAGTCTTTAGCCTCCAACCTGTTCTTCACTGTATTGACAATACAGTATGGACAGCGGTCAGTTAGGATGGCCATAGTTTCGGCAGGGACATCGTCGTCACGTAGCCGCTTGCAGTAAATGTTGAGAGATTCGGCACTTAATTTCTTCTGCATGTTGCAAAGTACTTTCGGCTGAAAAGGACGAACTAATTTGAGGGGGCAATTGTATTGCATATGTGAATGGTGTGAGAGTTGTTGTGGGTGTGGGGGTGTGATGGTGGTCGATGGGGTGGGGGTGGGTTGGAGGGTGGTGGTATGGTGTATGGATCAGGGTGTACTGGATGGGGTAGGCATCCAGTTATTCACCATATTCCAGCCCCAACAATAATTTGATGTAAAATTTTAAAAATAAACACTTCTTGAATGACCTTATTATTCATGTATAT
>JAULBP010004343.1:0-14225 GCA_032355345.1 Lepetodrilus pustulosus
GATGTGATGATGGGAAGACCTGTTTTCCAGATATCAAGTGGAATACGAGCACCAACTTCAGAGCATCTTGAACTCTATATTTTCAAGTATCTTCCGTCTTCAGAAAAGAGTCTTACCAACCACTCGCCCACGCCCGCACAGAATAACACTTCTATTAGTGTTACTGTGTCAAACCAAATATACAACAAATATACCGTTAAGTTTCTACCAAAATTTTATTTACATCATAAATATTTAAAGATAACTTCCAGTTGTTAAAACATTAAATGTAGCACTTGAACATGCTGAAATCCACCCATCAACAAATTAGAATATATTCTTCATAACCCCAAGTAGTCTCATTATACTGTCTCTTAAAGAAAAATTAGAAATATAGGTAACGTTGTGATCATAACCCCAGATTTATATATATATATATAGATACATAACTTCATCATGTTTACTTGGAGGAAATGTACGATACAGACTATAACAAATAACTGCTGTATTTGTTTTGAACTGGTTCTTCAAGTCGAGAGCAGTAAATTCAAATCCGATTGGTCAGTAATGCCATCAATGCGCATGTGACAACTGTCCTCCACGTCCCAAATACAAGAACAAACATTGATTGTCAAGAATATATATATTTAGATTTTTTCCCCCATAAATTTAATGCATTTTAGTTCTTGACAATAACTGACATGTTTTTGAACTGCAGTAATGTTGACACACTTGAATTACTTGAATACTTCCCAGGGAGCCGTAGTGCACACTGATCCATTGACAGGTAATGTGGTGAAATCTTGCTTTCGAGCATGGACTTGGTGCATTATACATATTATTACATTACATTCAAGGTCGAGTTGTACCAAGGAATTTAATAATCGCTATTGCATTAAAATTTCGAATTTGTCAAGACGTAATTCTTCCAAAGCAAGTAAATACTGAACATGTTCAAAGCGAAGTCCATTAATCAGGAATAATTGGACAATAAATTAAGAATACCAATTGACTTGCATGCAATACAATTTGAGTACATTGACAGGATAATAATTCTTAAATTGAGATGACGAGGCATATCGAATATAATTCTTTGACAAGCTTTCTGAGAATAAAACCACCATGGGTATAATTGTACTGAAAATCAGAATTCATGTCTTACAATTTGAATATTTAATGCTCTCCATTATTGAGATAAGAATATATATGTGAATAATGAACAAGTTAAAATTAACAACTGACAGATTAGAAATATACTTGGGGGAAAACATCCACCATTTCCTGCTTCCTCTTTCACAAAACAATCGTAGCGCTACCAGTCTTAACTCTCACCCACGTAACATGTTACGACTCTTGAAGAGCTATGATCACTCCATGAACCAGGACGTTCCCCATCTATGAAAGATTATAATGTATGTGAATTCTAACACCATGTTGTCAATGAAAGTTGTAGAGTAGCAGTAACAGTGAATGACATTTCAGTGCACGCTGCAGGGTTAGAGGTCGATGGTCAAGGTATTCCCGGTCGTTCGGCAACCAAGTACTGCTTATTGTTCCATATTCCACGAGGCACAAGACACGTGATACTATGTTCTGTTTGTCCAGCATGCGTACATCCTTACATGAAGTCCTCGCCGTCGTCGTAGTCGTATTCTCCTACACCGCCTACCAAGTCTAAATCACCTTTACGCTCTACTTTCACAATTGCTTTCTGCCGTTTCTTCTTCTTCTTTTCCGCTTCCTGAAACACGATTGGTATTCAGGTGTACAATTAAAAAAAGCAAGCACTACGTAATTCAAAGATGACAGTATTTTCTTAAATATTACTAATTTATTTATGCGAAAATGGAACTCACAAAAGATTGAGAATTTAAGTGTAAACCAAGACAATATTGGATAATATTAGTTTCTCTAAACATATAAATTGTCCATTATGATCTTACGTTGGTTTTCTGAATAATATTAACAGGAGGGAAGTAAGGGAAAGGACATATGCAGGGGTTAATACTAGCATTAGTCCTGTAGCCAAAGCCAAATTGCCCAATGCTAAAGGTATCCCAAGGACTAGTAGAAATTTAGGATTCATTAGACTTTTACTATATGTTATCATTATGAGGACTAGGACTAGTCTCCAAATGCCGCCAACACGCGAATATACTCCCTGAGCTGTGGAGTCTGACAACAGTGTACTATGCCACACTTACGACTGATTGGACGGCAATGCTATCAACATTATCAAGTGTTTTATTTAAAAACAGTGTTCGGTACTAATTTGCATGTGCAAGCAGCACAGTCCATGAAACAAATAAGATCATAAAATTTCCTACATTGTAAACTGGTGAAATGTTTGTGGAAAGGTATACAAAATAAATTAATACAAGCATGCCAAGTGGCACCGTCGCACACCAGGGGTACTTATTCCGCATATGACTCTCCATGCCATACACCCTGGCACAGATCTAGCGGGGAAACTTGCACAAACAGCCAACCAATGACATAATTTTCACCGACGAATTTGCTGTAAAATTGTTCTACATGTATTTATAGCTTCTATAGACAGTTTGCGCAAGTTTCTCTCTAGATGTGTGCAAGTGGTACAATGGAGCGAGACCTGAACGTAATAAGTACCCCTGCGGTGCGAGGATGACCAAGTGTATGTATTCTGTATTTTTAGCTCAATTTTTTGTTCAAAACAATCGATGTCTAGACGCCAGAATACTCACTTTCCGTTGCCTTTCTTTTTCATGGTATAAACCATTTAGTGCTGTTCCTATCCTCTTCAAGTCTTCTGGTTGCACTGAAATAAACAAGGTATATATTTACCCCATCAACAGCTAACAACAGCAAGAGGAAACAGTTTTCTGTACACATTCCCCCATGTTATTTGCATGAAACAATTAGCTATGCTTCAAAATATGTCTCTAGTTTATATGAATCATCACTTTACCGGGTTTTTTTTAGCTTACTTAATCTCAATTTCTGCTCTACAAACGCATCTGTAGTTGGGTTTCAACACCAATGTGGTTAATGATAGTGTATACTATCAGTTTTATCCGACTCGTAGTTAAATTTGAACCCTAGACATATTCCCATCTGCACAAAATCCAAGAAGCATTTTTTTAAATGTTTAAAATAAATACAATCTTATTACTACTTACATCCTATAGTTATTTCTTGAAACAAACTTTCCACAAATGCAGGATAGAACTTGCTGGCCTGAAAACAATGCCATGAATAAACAAGATTTCTCCGATATTACTACGACAATAAATATGCTCATATGGACGAGCTGGATAATCTTACGTGTCATGGTGACCTCAACTTTATTTCAGGATATATAGGTCAAATCACTTCCTCGGTTATGAACATAATAATTTTCTAGAACTCACCTCAAATTCTGTAATTTTTTCTTTTATTGCAGTTCTAAATGTTGTAAATTCCTCTTCCGTTTCTGGGTACATTTTTTCTATAGGTTGCCCCTTTTTCACACCTGCAAAACAATGAAGTGTTGTGGTAAAGAAAGATCTGGGGTGCATTCATGGCTACACTACATTTACTATGCTACTTTTCCTACAAATAATATGCTTTTACAGACCTGCATGAGCGAGTGATTATAGAGTATAACGTCACTGCAGGAATCTGTCGCCCATTTGCGACGATGACCGTGTATGGAAATTAGTTAATACGTCTTCCGTAGCACTACATATGTTAAGTAGCAAAAAGTAGTGCAGCTTGAATATGCCTCTGTGCATGCAGTGATGAGAATAGGAAATACTGTTTTCAGCTGAAACAGCCAGGATCCAACAGCTGCATGCCACGGCCACGTTTACGAGATCGACTCTGGATCAGTGGAGGATTCTCATCCCGGTGCATGTTAGGCTGTTTGATAGTTCATACTCTGATGTTGATGAAACCATCATTACCTGTTTGCATAACTGAGATAAGTGGAATCACTATCTTGTCACTATGCCAAAACCTGTTACATGAGAAGAAGGTTGGATAAACATGAGAAATACAAACCAAATATTTCTTGTGCATTAGCTAAATCAGAGGCTTCTTGGATCTTTCTTAATCTGATCTTCTCTGTTAATTTTTCCTCTGCAGTCGGCTCTCTGTTCCTTTCCTGAAATATTGATATATATAACATTGCTACCAAGAATTCTTTGACAAGATATTTCATAATTTATCTTAGTTTAGATGTTGACAAATGACAACAATCATGAAAGTGCTCCGTTAATTAATTAATTAACCCTCTCCCTGCTGGTTTAGGCAGAAACACTACTCTCTAGGGCATCTCTGGTTGCCTTCAGCATAGAGAACTGTGTTTGAAATTACCACTGGCACGCACATTTCTCCAAATGCTAAAGGTATCCTAAGGGCTAGTAGAAATTCATGGTTTTTGTAATCATTTGTTATTTGTATCATTATTCAGGCAATAAGTTTCCAGCGGTAATTTCGAACACTTATAGAGAGGTTAAAGCTTTACGTCACAGCAGGAATATTTGAACCATATGTGACCCATATGCCTTTGAAATTGCATATGCAATTACAAAGGCATCTGGGTCACATATAGTCCTGTTAGTTTACAAGACTAAACTCAACAAACCTTTTCGTCTAGTATATCTTGTTGACGTCGTGCTTCTTTCTCGGCTATCTTCTCTGCAAGGGATTTTTTCTTAGGCCTCTGGTATGCTGTTGAGCCTAAATTAAAGCAATGAACGATGACGACACAATATTAAACAAGGAATAACCATTACGCAACAACAACCGTGTGGCACAAGTACATTTTCCAGAATGATTCGTTATATATCCCTTAATAGCTGCACATCGGCACATGTCCTTCATTAGAGACTTCAGTTTATCAATTGTTTGCAAACGTATTAAGACTACTTATTACCTTCCTGGCCGGAATCTGCCTTTCTCTCTTTTTCTTCATCACTATCTTCCCAGTTGTCCTGTTGAATGAACAGAACATTCAGTACACATACATAATGCAAAACTCAGTGACAATTCAAATCTAGGATGCAACTGCACTTAGACCATACATCAAACTAGGAACTCTTGCTTTTTACAGTAATTTGTAAGTGGACATGACCCCTGGTTGCAAATTTTGATCTGCTACTTGTTTTAAACTCTTTTTTGAAGGGGGAAACAAAATGTTTGGGGAAGATGAAAAATCTACAGTCTCCAGTAAATTAGCATTAGGTGAAAACCTCTGTATATTTGTTGTCTTATTATTTCTAAGAACACTTAGAAATATTTTGCCAGATTACTGAATAAGATTGAATCATTTTAGTTATACATGTATATCTAAATTGCATCAGTGTGGTAATCATTTGATTTTAGGTATGAATTCTGAACACGTTTACAATCTTTACTACGTTTAATTTGAAGAAACAAATAGATATAATCATTGGGAATGGATTGTAAGGGTGCAGGGCTCTACATTAACTTTTTAAGGCACCTGTCCCTGTGCCCTATCGGACATGTAACTGTAGGTAAAAGGCTTGTTAATCTGGACTAATTCACCTGTCCGCCTGTGGATCATACCTGTCCACGACAGGCGGACAATCCTTACTGTCGAGCTCTTCTATTCCAAGCTGTGAAAAATAATTATGCTCACACAATTCTATCAATTTTTTTTTCATTTTCATTTTTTTTCCAGTGACATTGAGTTGAATATATTTGGAAATGAAGTGTTTGCCAGTCGGTCCAGATCATCAGGAATCCATATATCTAAACTGTCGTCCTCAGGAGAGGAAGATAAGAAAGTTGACGTAAGTCCCAACACTAGCCAAGTGTAGCCATGTGATATAATGTACTCATCCTGTAGAGCAGAGTTCCTTCCCCTTTGTCTAGGTCGGTAGATCATTGGATTCGCAATCCAGCAACTTGGGTTCAAATCCCAGCATCGACGTGACCCTGTTTCAATGGCGTCCCCAAATCATGTGATATTTTTACCGTTTCAGCTCAGGCATTTTTGATTAATATTTAAGTGAAACTCAACAAACATCTTCCGTTTCCTACAAGGATGATTACGATTGGAAATGGGTCAAATCTGATATGCATGACTTGAGTTTAACCTCAATAAAATGAAAGTATGAAGTGCAAGCTGAGTTCTGGGGTGCGTTCAAACTGGCCAAGGCTTGTATGTGGCTTACTAAACTAGGCTTACTAAACTGTCTCAGGAGCCTAATGCATGAAACGAGACTATACCGGTAGTTTTGACATAAACCAGAAGTTTGTGACTACACGTATAGCAGAAAGGCTGCAATGCATGACATATTATTACCAACTAAAATAGGCCGGTTTCATGGCAGAATGGTTCCTGCTCGCGTCCTACATAAAGACGTTAAAAGACGTTGTTCCCCTGCTTGCTGCTCAGCATTAAAGGGGCAAAGCAAGGACTGGCCAGCTTGGAGTCGATGTACTGTGTCTGAGTGGGGTATAATTCTAAGTGATCTAGCACTATAAAAACTGGTGGAAATCCAGACTAGTCAAGCAGTCTGCAAGTCAAGTTATTAGTGAAAAAATCTAGAAAGTGACTTTAAACCCCAAATCAACCAAGTTTGCTTTCATGCATAAGATCCCAGGAGTCGTATGAACTGTACATTGGACAGGGAACCAGTTTAGCTAAGCGGCTTACTCTGAATAGGTCAGATTGAACGCCCCCCTGGTGTTAGATTGGTATTCATGTGTCCTGTTTTTCTCATCATCGCAAATGTGTGAAAGATTCCCGCAGCGACGTTAAACTCCATAATCACTGTTTGTATCGCCACAGATCACACACAATAACTTACGGCACATTTCATGCAATATTCATGAAAGGATAAAGTGATATTACTGATAAAGTAATGTTCTCGTTCCCCGTCCAGCATCATCCGAACAAGCCACAGCCACGCCTTCAAGCTTTGACCGTGGAGAGAGAAGTGTCCTTTGACGTCGATGAGTTTGCATTTGGCGAGAGTGACGACGAGATTGGTGACGATGAGTCTCAGAAAGGTCGGTGAAATCAGTGTGACTATTGTGAGATGAGTGTAACTATTGTGAGATTAGTGTGACTATTGTGAGATCAGTGTGACTATTGTGAGATCAGTGTAACTATTGTGAGATTAGTGTGACTATTGTGAGATTAGTGTGACTATTGTGAAATCAGTGTGACTATTGTGATATCAGTGTAACTATTGTGAGATTAGTGTGACTATTGTGAGATCAGTGCGACTATTGTGAGATTAGTGCGACTATTGTGAGATTAGTGTAACTATTGTGAGATCAGTGTGACTATTGTGAGATCAGTGTGACTATTGTGAGATCAGTGTAACATTGTGAGATCAGTGTGACTATTGTGAGATCAGTGTGACTATTGTGAGATCAGTGTGACTATTGTGAGATTAGTGTGACTATTGTGAGATTAGTGTGACTATTGTGAGATCAGTGTGACTATTGTGAGATCAGTGCGACTATTGTGAGATCAGTGTAACTATTGTGAGATCAGTGTGACTATTGTGAGATTAGTGTGACTATTGTGAGATCAGTGTAACTATTGTGAGATCAGTGCGACTATTGTGAGATCAGTGCGACTATTGTGAGATCAGTGTGACTATTGTGAGATCAGTGTGACTATTGTGACAATGAAAAACTGGGTTCTACTCACTAGTAAACTGCACAAATGTCCTCACTGAAATGTCCTCACTGAAATGTCCTCACATGATATTTCTACCTGTCTGTCATTGTTGCGAGTGTCGTGAGAACTGATTCAAGTGGACTGCGTCGTTGTTGCAGGTGTTAAGAAAAGCCGGGCAACTCGGAAGTCTCGGGTCACGATAGAGCCGCAGGCCATACTCCTGGACGCGCCGGGATTCGAGTACGTATCCATCCCCGCATCCTGTATCTGCCACCAAATCCTGTGTCACTCTGTGTCACACCTGACAGCGATATGTCACGCACAGCAATGGAAATTAACACGTCCACTAGCCCAGGTTTTTTCACTCAATGCTAAATGTATCCTAAAGACTAGTAGAAATTCATGTCTTTTGTTATGTGTATGACTATTCAGGCTAACAAGTTTTACAGTAAGTTTTGATCACTTCACGCATCCTAGATTAACAAGGCATATGACAAAGATTCCCTCTCTTTTTTCATTGGTCTGTGTTGTGTAGTGCCCGACTAGTGGACTCACATTGTAAAGTTTGTTTTCTTTGTTAATTGATCTTCATTTCAGCCAAGATTAAGCTAAGCTAAGTTTAGGAATTTCAAATACCACGTTTTGTTCTATCTCTGATTTTGTCGTTGCCTATGGGTGAAATATTCACACTGCGATGTAAAGCATTAATTCAATCTCTGAATTCAGGCAGACTAAGAAATCCACCTGGGACATTCAACGATCTATGCGATATAACCAGGATGCTCAGAGACAAGAAGGTAAATTATAAAGACAGGACAGTAACATCAGACAGGACAGTAACATCAGACAGGACCGTAACCACCAGACAGGACAGTAGCATCAGACAGGATAGTAACCATCAGAGAGGACAGTAGCATCAGACAGGACAGTAGCATCAGACAGGATAGTAACCATCAGAGAGGACAGTAACCATCAGACAGGACAGTAACATCAGACAGGACAGTAACCATCAGACAGGACAGTAACCATCAGACAGGACAGTAACCATCAAACAGGACAGTAGCATCATATGGGACAGTAACATCATACAGAACAATGACCATCAGACAGAACAGTAACCATCGGACAGGACAATTATACAGGAAAGTAACATCAGATTGGATGGTAAACATCTGGGACAAGAATGAAACTATCTAGACAGTATGGTAACAAAGCAGGACATGATGGTAACAAACTGATAAAGTGTGGTAACAGGCAGTATGGTAACAATGCAAGATATGGTAACAAGCTGATACAGGATGGTAACAGACAAGACAGTAGGATAAGCAGTAGTGATAACAATGCTATTGTGGAGCTGGAATTTCTACCAGTATTCTGTCCATGTTTCAGACCAGAGACGCATGAAAGATATTCGTCTTTATCTGACGAAGTTGCGTCTCAGTGCTGACAAGATTGATAAGCCCAAGAAAGAGGTACAACCGAACAGGGTCCATGTTCTTGAAACTTCTTAACTTGCAAATTTTTTATTGAAAAAAAGATCTCTTCACAAATTAACATAAGAAGAAAACCAGTTTGGCAAATTATTACGACTTACGAAGTTTTGAGAATACAGGCTCAGATTTGCATACTGCTGCTTTGTTTTCTTAAGTAAAAACTGCAGTAATACACAAATAGAAATCCTGATGTAGAACTTTCAAGATGCTGTCAACTATTCACTACATGTCTATCATTACCTATATTGCATGACAGCTCTATAACATATACCATGTACGTTCAACTACAATGTCAGGTATTGAACCATTTAATACTATTGTTCACCTGCGAAAATGGGTGTGAACCTTTCAATGTTCAATGTACTTTTTTTGTGTGTGTTGTAACCGATTGTATCTTGTCAAGCAAGTGAGCAGTTTAGTGACGACGATGAAACTGTTTACACCCGTTCATTGTTGACAGTTTTCTGGAGGAATTTTCAGCAAGTTGGAGTCCCAGTGGAAAGCTGCCAATCTGACACAGCCAACAACAAAGAGCGGCCAAGTGCCAGTCAGGTCAGTCTGACCTGCAGCGTACTGTCGCCAAGTATTCCCATAATGTCCACTGTACTGTCACCAAGTATTCCTATAATGTCCACTGTACTGTTGTTACCAAGTATTCCCCAGTCTAATGTCCACTGTACTGTCACCAAGTATTCCCATAATGTCCACTGTACTGTTGTTACCAAGTATTCACCAGTCTAATGTCCACTGTACTGTCACCAAGTATTCTCATAATGTCCACTGTACTGTTGTTACCGAGTATTCCCCAGTCTAATGTCCACTGTACTGTCACCAAGTTTTCCCATAATGCCCACTGTACTGTTGTTACCAAGTATTCCCATAATGTCCATCGTACTGTCACCAAGTATTCCCATAATGTCCACTATATTGTCACCAAGTATTCTCCAGTCTAATGTCCACTGTACTGTTACCAAGTATTCCCATAATGTCCACCGTACTGTAACCAAGTATTCCCCAGTCTAATGTCCACTGTACTGTTACCAAGTATTCCCATAATGTCCACTGTACTGTCACCAAGTATTCCCCAGTCTAATGTCCACTGTACTGTCACCAAGTTTTCCTATAATGTCTACTGTACTGTCACCAAGTATTCCCCAGTCTAATGTCCACTGTACTGTCACCAAGTATTCCCATAATGGCCACTATACTGTCAGCAAGTATTCCCCAGTCTAATGTCCACTGTACTGTTACCAAGTATTCCAATAATGTCCACTGTACTGTCACCAAGTATTCCGATAATGTCCACTGTACTGTTGTTACCAAGTATTCCCATAATGTCCACTGTACTGTAACCAAGTATTCTCCAGTCTAATGTCCACTACTGTTACCAAGTATTCCAATAATGTCCACTGTACTTATACCAAGTATTCCAATAATGTCCACTGTACTGTCACCAAGTATTCAACAATCTACTGTATTAATACTCATAATTTGGCTTAGAAGTCAACCATATGATTAGTTATTGATATTGCTAGCCTATAATTACCCGATAGGTGGATTAATCCGATCAAGTATAAGCCTGCAGACTCACACAAAGGCAATCTGAGATTTAACCCTCTCCATGCTGAAGGCAACTGGAGATGCCCCAAGGAGTTGTGTCTGCCCAATCCAGCAGGGAGAGGGTTAATGCTGTTTCCCTGTACTATACTTTGTATTGAAATGTTCTGGTTCAGTTTTTTAGGATTAAGAACAAAATTGCTAGACCATATTGGCTACGGTAGATATACAGGTTGTTGCCACATCGGCCCATGTTAGTACCGTATTCGCTGTATTATACGCACAGGGCATATAAAAAAAAATTGATGGCGGGGGCGATTATTAAGTATGAAAAATGTAAAAATAAAAATAAAATTTTTAAAAAGTAAATAAAAAATATATAATTCTTAAAAATACGAAAGAAATACACAAATATGCTGTACTGAAAAGTTGAGAAGAATGCAGTGCACTAATTTTTGCCAGAAAATCATACGAAAAGTAGATCTAGGAAACATTTTGTATTTTAAAATTTTTTTTAGTTAAAGGGGGCGTTTATCAGAGAGCGGGGCGTATAATACGTGGAATACGGTATGTCATTGCCTGCTATGAACACACCAACTGGACCTTGTAATTCTCTGCCAGGCATCGTTTTGGATCAGGACAGACGTATAACCAGAGACGACAACAATCTTTTACAAACAAAGCGTAAATTCGGTACTCATTTTTACTTTATGCAGGTAGCTTTTTTTCCATTTTTATGAATCTGCATTCGCTATGCATGAGATAGCTGTTTTTCATATTTCTCGGAATCCTATGTTCACTCTGCTTATTGTATTATGATCAGTATGAGCACAACAATATAGTGGTCTTCACTTCTTGTTTAAGTCACTCATGTTCAGATATGTTCACAAAAGATATTTACAAGAGAACATGTTTTTCCAGATTTAGACCATTTACACAGATAACAGTAGATGAACATGTATACAGATAACAGTAGACAACCATGTATACATGCAGATAAAAATAAACAACCATATATACAGATAATAATAGATTACATGTATACAAACGTTAGTAGACGACCATGTAATACAGATAATAGACAACCATGTATACAGATAATAGTAGATGACACGTATACAAATAACAGTAGACAACCATGTATACATGCAGATAACATAAATGTATACAAATAAATGTATACAAATAACAGTAGACAACCATGTAATACAGATAATAGATGACCATGTATACAGATAACAGTAGATGACTTTGTATACAGATAACAGACAATTGTGTATACAGATAATAGTATACTACATGTATACAGATAACAGTAGACAACCATGTATAAAGATAATAGTAGACTACATGTATACAGATAACAGTAGACAACCATGTATACAGATAATAGTAGACTACATGTATACAGATAACACATAACAGATGACCATATATACAGAAAACAGTAGACAACCTTGCATACAGATAACAGTAGATGAGCGTGTGTACAGATAACGGTCGATGACATGTATATGGATAACTGTTCAGTTGACATTGCCATTACCCACATATACTATGCAGTTCTTCTATTGTCTTGCTCTGCAAACTAACATTATTTGAAATGTTTTGACTATCCTTGGTTGTGTCATTGATATCATAGTCAGTATTAATCATTGAAGAAGAGCAAAGTTAGCTCCATGGCACAGTATTAGTTCTAGATTAATAATATTATACTTCTTTAGTTGCTAACTAAAATTAAGTATCCACAGTAGCATTTGTGTAACTAATGTTCTAAAACATACTGTATTTCAACTCTTAATTAGACTATATCTGCCTATCATGGCTATGTAACTCTATCCATGTCTGTCGACTCTACCATAGTCTCTATGTAACTATTTGACTTTACAACTACCGGTATTGAACTGGTAGGCCTACATATCAATTCTACCATAGCCTGTATAATCACAACTATTTCACTATACAACTATTGGACTGGGTGTCGTTTCTCGAAGCTCTCATATCTACTATGATACCATAAGCACTCTTGTAGATATCTCTTATACATAGCGCTCATGCACTTAATAGAACGCTATTGCCTCATGGTTGATACGAGAGCTTGGAGAAACAATACCATGGTATATATTATCTATTGCCTCTATAAAACTGCACAGTAGCCTCTATACAACTACAGGCCCGTCGGAAGCAAAATGGGATTGGTCGTGCCACACATTGCTATGCCCCCCATCCCCCCACCCTAAAAAAACCTCCAAACAACAACAACAACAAAAAACACACACCATTCAGCTCAACCGATGTTGCTGTGTTCTACTAGTCAAGCCGTACAGTGATGTGCGTTTCAAATTAACATTTAAATTATTTTTTTTAAACAGAATTATTGGGTATGCATGGCATACCTGGCATACCCGCTTCCGACGGCCTTGACCTGTCACTGGAAGTAACAACAGATGGGACTTGCATTCCCTATTGATAAAGAATCTTGGTTCTTAATTAGGCCCCATGACTACCAATTACATGTTTACCATGTATTCCTGCATTCACAAGACGGTTATGACATCGAGGAAGGTGGTATTGTTGATCACATGAGACTACTCTATATATAAATTTGATTTGACATCAACGGGCCTACAAACAAATCTGCATTGAGACACATGTACCAAATTTCTTTGGGTCTAAACATAACAACTACCGGTATGGTCTACAATGTCCCCTGTCAACAAGCATACTATGGTGTGAGTGAAAGTGGGTTCATTACAAAACGGCACTACTACCAAGTCTAATGTCAGATCATATGATAACTTCCCGTTACGTCAACGTAGATTTGATGTGTTCATTCATTCTAGTAAGCACTTTGTATTTAGGCACGTTTTATCCAATCATAAGTCTTTTCCTAGACGATCAATCTCAGATACCACGAAATCCATGTCTTGTAACGTGGAGTTAGTGTTGGATACGACCATACGAAAGAAATTGACTCGCTCCTCATCTGGCTGGTAGCCAATCAGAAGGGTGCCCTCTTCAGTCATCCGCTGTTTAATTGCCGGCGCAACCTGTTCATGAAAAACACATAATTAATTGTACAATATTGCAAACTGACAAATAATTATTATTAAGTTTTGCAGCTTTAATCGTTAAAAAGATAACTGAAAATCAACAATCCTGCCAAATCTGTGAAATAGGTAAAAGTCAGTCAGTAGTCTATAGTGCCAATTACCACAACTCTCTGAGGGAAATAAAAGCAATGATTGATAAATTGTTTTATTTTGTTTCTTTTTCACCGGGACCAGTTTATTCTTATTTAATTATTTATTGGTTAAGTAGTGTTATACAAAAACAACCTTAATCTGGTTGGGTATTGTTTCTCGAACCTCTCTCATCTACTACTAGACCATAAGTACTCTCGTAGCGATCTCTAATACATGGCACTCGCCACTCATGCACTTACGAGAGCACTATGGTCTCATAGTGGATATGAGAGCTTCAAGAAATGATACCCTGGGTAACCTTCACAGAGCTCTCATAAAGTTATGGTCACATAGGCGCTAAGAGAGGGCTTATGGTAGTGGTAAAGA